>PVKH010026734.1:0-13150 GCA_004027955.1 Chaetophractus vellerosus
CACCTCAACTCCCTGGTCTGCTGTGTCTCTCTTTTTTTTCTTTTTTCACTATATTGTTTCTAATTTATTTTATTTTATATATATATAAAATATATATATATATATATATATATATTAGGATGTTGTGTCTCTTATTGTTTCTCTTTTGTGTCTCTTTTTGTTGCGTCATCTTCCTGTACCAGCTCTCTGCACAGGCCAGCACTCTGTGCGGGCCAGCACTCCGCTCAGGCCAGCTCACTGCATGGGCCAGCTCACTGCATGGGCCAGCTTGCCTTTCACCAGGAGGCCCCAGGAATCGAACCCTGGACCTCCTGTATGGTAGACGGTAGCCTAATTGCTTGAGCCACATCTGCTTCCTGTACACTAGTCTTTTTTTTTTTTTAATTTATTTTTATTTATTATACATCCACCCCCCCCTTTTTTTTTCTTTTTTGCTTGTTCTTGCTGTGTTCATTTTTCTCTGTGTTCCTCTGTGTCTGCTTGTCTCCCCCTGTTGGGGCAACCTGCCGAGTCAGCTCACCGGCGCAGCGGCCCGCCTGCTCATGGGGCTTGCCTTTGCTTGAGGGGGCTTGCCTTTGCCCGCGTTGGCTTGCCTTCTTGAGACGGTCCGCCTGTTCGAGGAGGCCCGGGGACCGAACCCGGGGCCTCCCATGTGGTAAACCAGCGCCCTACCAACTGGGCTATACAGCTGGCCTCTGTACACTAGTCTTGATATTCTGTGCTCATTACCTTTTTTCCCTTAAACTTTGTATTTTGCAGTAATTTCACATTTACAGGACAGGTGCAAAAGTAATTAAAAACCCATACAAAGAAACAAATAAAAAATTTTTTAAAAAAGATGAAAAGATAAAAAAGGAAAGAAAAAACCCACACAAAGGGAGCAGATGTGGCTCAGGCAGTTGAGTACCCATCTCCCACATGGGAGGTCCTGGGTTCAGTTCCCGGTGCCTCCTGAAAAAAAACAAACGATAAAACCAACTTAGGGAAGCCAGTGTGGCTCAGTGGTTGAGTACCAATTTCCCACATACGAGATCCCAGGTTCATTCCCCAGCCCCCAATATCTCAAAAAAAGAAACACCCATACAGAAAACTCCAACATACCAGCCACTCAGACACCCAGATCCACCAATTTTAACATTATGCCACACTTGTGGTATCATTCTATCTATCCATCCGTCTGTCTGTTTCTCTCTCATCTATATCTGTTTATGTATTTCCTGAATATTTAAGAGAAGGTTGTGTACATCATGCTTCTTGAACACTTAATTCTTCAATGTACCTTTCCTAAGCACAAAGATACTCACTTATGTGACCACCTTAACTGCAGTTATCAAGTCCAAGAAATTGAACATTGGATATCAGTGTTTTTAATTCTTGCTGTTTTCATGTTTGAACATTATATCTTATTTTCATTTGATTTCTTTAATGATTGAACTCATTACCTTTTATTAACTCCTTTCTTCCCCTCATTTTTTAATTTTCTCTAGATTTAGCTCAATCACAGCACACCCAGAACGCTGGGATGTGTCCTTCTTCACGGGGGGGCCGCTCTGGGCTCTGGACTGGTGCCCAGTGCCAGAGGGGGCAGCAGCTTCACAATATGTGGCCCTTTTCTCCAGCCCTGACATGAATGAGACACACCCACTGAGCCAACTTCATTCAGGCCCTGGGCTGCTCCAGCTCTGGGGCCTTGGGACCTTGCAGCAAGAAAGCTGGTGAGGTGGGGCTGGGGCACTGCTGTGGGAGGGTGGTTGAGGAGGAGAGAAGGATGGGGGAAGGGCTAGGGCTGGGTTGAAACTAGGGAAACATAGGCTGCAGCAGCCTTGGGACCCTCCTTCCCACCCATTCCTCCCTCATGCTTTCTCTCCCCAGTCCTGGCAACAGGGCCCACTTTGTCTATGGGATTGCTTGTGATCACGGCTGCATCTGGGACCTCAAGTTCTGCCCCAGTGGAGCATGGGAACTTCCAAGCACCCCTCGGAAGGTACCTCCCCAGTTGCTTGTGAGCCCTTGGACTCAGAGCTGGGACACAGAGGCCCTGGGAGTTCCCAGCATTGGAAGAAGGGTTATAGAGTGGTGGGTTGAGTTTTTCCAGCACTTCCATATCATATTTTCAGGGACCCCAAACCTCAAAGGTTTTCTGAGAGGTGCCTGAGGGCAGCAAGCCTCAGCACTGATCTGGTTTCACCCTCTAGGCTCCTCTCCTGCCCCGGCTGGGTCTCTTAGCTCTTGCCTGCTCAGACGGGAAGGTGCTGCTGTTCAGTCTACCACATCCTGAGGCTCTGCTGGCTCAGCAGCCCCCAGGTGAGTAGCACAGAAGGAGAAAGGGGCGGCTGTTCATCTCCCCTAAAACTACCCCCAGCTCACTCTCTAGGACAGGGGTTCTTAACAAGGGGTCTATGAGCTTGAATTGAAATTAAAAAAAAAACATTATTCTTGTGGGGATGTGTTGGTGTGGGTCTGATATATTTATTAGATAATACACAGTATAGTGTGGACTTAGTAAGGGGTCCGTGGAACAAAAAAGGTTTAAGAACCCCTGCTCTAAGGCATTGCCTTATTGCCCATGCTTTCCATTCTGCCTTCAACATTTGTTCTTGAGCTCTCTTTTTAGCAGCCTGCAGGTGGTACTCTCTTTTGCAGTCTTCTGACTGAACTCTTTCAGCACATTATCTTTTATTCTCCTCCTTCCTCCCTGATCTTCCTCTGTGCTCTCAGGCCTTCTCTCTCTTGCTGCCCCAGTTAATTGGCTGTGTCAAACTGTTAAGGGCTGGGGCTCACAGATGGGCCTTGTCTCCCTACTGAACTCTTGTTCCCTCTAATCCTGTTCCCAGCCTCTCCGGTGCTCATCACCTCGCATACATGCAAACACATACAATACCTTTGTTGTGGTGACAGAGAAAGAATATGGAACAGAAGATGAGCAAGAAGAGGAAGGGGTTAGAGATGTTGAATTTATTTATTTTTCAAAAGTATTGAATGTTTCCAGAAGAGGGCATCTGGGTTTAAGCCCTGGGAGTTCCCATATTTGGTGGTCTGGTGGAGGAGGAGTGGGTTGAGGAGGGAATAGGAGGGGAGGAAGTGAAGACAGTAAGTATTCACTTTCAAGAAGTTTGGCTTGAAGAAGACAAATGAGAGTAGTGGCTGGAGGTGAATATAAAGTTAGAAAAGGTGTCTTTGTTTTTGTTTTATTTAGATAGGAAACAATAGTGTAGGTTTACATGTGAAGACGGGAATGATCCAGTAGAAAGAGAGAAAGATGGATAATGCAGAAGAAAGGCGGCTAAACAAATAAGCAAAGTTTTGGAAAAGATGAGAGGATAAGAAGAAAGCAGAGTGAAAGGATTAGCCTTTCTGATAGGAGGAAGGATACTATCAGGTATAAGAGAAGGAAAGAAGAGGGGGCAGATAGAGGTGGGTTTGTAAATTTGGTGGTGGAAAGATAAAGGCTTTCTCAAGGAACTGTAAGGGACGGTCATTTTCTAAAGGGCGGGCTGGGGAGCAAGGCCTGAATAAGAGCTCAGGCCTCTGGACCCCCAGCATCACTTACTACTCTTCTTCCCTCACAGATGCCATGAAGCCTGCCATCTATAAGGTGAGTGAAGAATCTGCTACCTTAGCTGAGGCTCCATCTTCTAGAGCCTCCCCCTACATATTCCACAGTGAGTCCCCTACCTCTGAAAAACGTCCCCATTCTGCTGGATGAAACACTGATATGAGCCATTATTTCAAACAGTAGGTATCCCTAACCCTGGTCCCATCTCTTCTGTCCCTGCAGGCACGATGTGTGGCAACCCTTCAGGTGGGGTCCATGCAAGCTCCAGAACCATCTGAGTGCGGGCAGTGCCTTAGCCTGGCCTGGATGCCTACTCGGCCACACCACCACCTGGCTGCTGGATACTATAATGGTAAAATACAAAACCAAATGTAAGGAGCTGTTGCTCTTTAAGCTTTTTATATATGCTTGTTTTCTGATTGTTTCTTTTTTGGTGCAGTGCTAGGCATTACACATGGCCAAGCCATATAAAGCAACACAATGAAGAAAGAAGAAAATAATTAAGAGTACATGAGTATCATTTCATATGGTTCTCTGTACCTATATAAAGATCAAAAGATTAGGTGGAGAGAAAATGTATTAGAAATTATATATATATCATAGATACAAAGTTTACATTCTATATTCCAGTTTTTTTCTTATGTCCCAATAATGTCCTTTGAGCCTTTTCTCCTCCATTCGTAGATACCATCCAGTATCATGTATTGCATTTCATTCTCATTATCTCTTTAGTTTCTCTCTTTTTTTAATTGTCTAAACATGTACAACATAAATCTTTTCCTCGCAACGCCTCCCAAGCATACCATTCACTGGGATTAATCACATTCACAGTGTTACTGTACCCTCATCATCATCTATTACTAGAATAGAATATTCTAGTAATAGATGTGAATATTCCTTCACCCCAAACAGAAACCCTGCATTCATTTTGCACATTAACTTCCCATTACCCCTGTCCCCTATCCCTGGTAACCTGTACTCTTTTTCTATGTGCTTGCATATTCTCTGATATTTTCTTTATGGTTATCATGGGACTTAAATTTAATTTAACACCCTAAATCTATAACAGTCTCATTTGCTTTGATACCAACTTAACTTCAATAGCATACATAAACTACGCTTCTATACCCCTCTGTTCCCCCTTTAAGTAATTCTTGTCAAAAAGCACATATTTATACATTACGAATTCCAAAACATTGATTTATCATTATATTGTATACATTTGCCTTTTAGATCCTGTAAGAAGTAAAAAGTAGAGTTACAAATCAAAAATAGTTTTGGAATTTTTATTTACCATGTCATTATCTTTACCTGAGATCTTTGTTTCTTCATGTGACTTCAGTTAATTGTCTAGTATCCTTTCTTTTCAACCTGCAGAATCCCCTTTAGCATTTCTTGAAAGGCTGGTCTAGTGATGACAGTCTGTCAATGTCTTAATTCCTCCCTCATTTTTGAAAGGCAGTTTTGCTGAATACAGAATTGTTGGTTGGCAATTTTTTGCTTTCAGCACTTTAAGTATGTCATCATACTGCCTTCTTGCCTCCATGGTTTCCAGTGAGAAATCTGCACTTAATCTTATTGAGGCTCCCCAGTATGTGACAAGTTGCTTCCCTCTTGAATTCAGAATTCACTCTTTATCTCTGGCATTCAACAATTTGATTATAACATGGCATGGTGTGGGTCTATTTGGGTTTATCCTGTTGGGAATTTGCTGAGCATCTTGGATATGTATATTCATGTTTTTCATTAATTTTGGGAAATTTTTGGTCATTATTTCTTTGAATATCTCTCTGCCCTTTTTGTTCTCCTGGGATTCCCATAATGCATATATTGGTGTGCTTGATGTTATGCTTAGGAATCCCACAGATTCCTAAGGCTCTGTTCCTTTCTTTTCTCTTCCTGGTCTGCAGATGGGATGGTTTCAGATGTCTTATCTTCAAGTTCACTAATTCTTTCTTTTACCAGCTCCAATCCACTGTTGAACCCCTCTAGAGAATTTTAAATTTCTGTTACTTTGGTCTTCAGCACTTTCTAGTTCCTGTTCATAATTTCCATTTCTCTATTGTTATTCTCTTTGTGTTTATCATTTTCCTAATGTCTTTTAACTCTTTGTTTTCCTTTAGCATATTTAGGGTTAATCTTTAAAAAGTCTTTGTCTGGAATGTCCCAGGTATTTGATCCTCCTCAATGATGGTTTCTAATGCTTTAATCATCTTTGCTGGGGCCATCATTTCCTATTTCTGTGTATATTTTGTATCTTTTGTTGAAACCTGGACTTTTAAAAAAATTGTGATAAAATATATACAACATAAAAATCACTTTAATGATTTTAAGTGGACAATTCTTTGACATTAAGTACCTTGATAATATTGTGTAACATTCACCACTGTCTATTTCCAGACTATTTTCATCACCCTATACCAGTACTCCTCATTTAGCAATAACTCCCCCTTCCTCCTTCCTACCACCCCTGTAACCACTATTCTGCTTTCTGTCTCTATCAATTTGCTTATTCTAAGTACTTCATATTAGAGAAATCATACAGTATTTGTCTTTTTGTGTCTTATTTCACTCAACAAGATGTCTTCAAGATTCATCCACATTGTAGCATGTACCAGCACTTCACTTCTTTTTATGACTAAATAATATTCCATTGTATGGATATGCCACATTTTGTTTATCCATTCATCAAATGATGGGCACTTGGGTTGCTCCCACTTTTTGGCTATTGTGAATAATGCTGCAATGAACATTGGAGTACAAATATCTGTCCAAGTCCCTGTTCTCATTTATTTTGGGGATATACCTAGAAGTGGAATTGCCAGGTCATTTAATAATTCTATATTTCATTTTTTGAGGAACCACCAAACTGTTTTCCACAATGGCTGTACCATTTTATATCCCCACCAAAAAAGTAGGAATGTTCCTGCATCCTTGCCAACACTTTTTATTTTCATTAAAAAAAAAATAATAGCCATCCTACTGGCTGTGAAGTTGTATATCATTGTAGTTGTAACTTGTATTTCTCTAATGGCTAATTATATTGAGCATCTTTTCATTTACTTATTGGCAATTTAAGTAAAACCTATCGAGAAATATCTATTCAAATCTTTGGCCATCTTTTAACTGGGTTGTTTATCTTCTGGTATGTTATGTTAAACTATATTAAAGGGTGGATATTAAACCCTTATCAAGGAAGCGGATGTGGCTCAAGCAGTTGGGTGCCCGCCTACCACACAAGAGGTCCTGGGTTCAGTTCCTGGTGCCTCCTAAGGAAGACAAGCAAGACAGCTCACACAACAGGCTGGTGCAGCAAGCTAATGCAACAAGATGACACAAGGAAAACACAATGAGAGATACAGCAAGTGGGAGTGGAGGTGACTCAAGCCATTGGGCGCCTCATTCCCTCATTCATTCTTTTGCATGTAGATTTCCAATTGTCCCAGCACCATTTGTTGAAGAGACTATTCTTTCCTCATTGAATGGGCTTGGTACCTTTTTCGAAATCTTCTGGCTGTAGATAATGTGGAATTAACTTTGGACTCTTAATTCTAATCCACTGGTCTATGTGTCTGTCCTTATGCCAGTACCATGCTGTTTTTATTATGGTAGTTTTGTTGTAAGTTTTGAAACCAGGAAGTTTTGTTTTCCGTTTTTTATTAAAAATTTTTATTGACATATATCATTTATACATGAACATACATAAATAGTAAGTATATAGTAAAAGTTGTGAATTTATAAAACAAACATGCATAACATCATAAAGGGCTCCCACACATCACCCCTCCACCAATACCTTGCATTGCTGTAAAACATGAAATCAGGACGTTTGAGTCCTCCACTTTGTTCTTTCTCAAGATTGTTTTGGCTTTGTGGGACCCCTTGCAGTTCTGTATGAATTTGAGGATCAGCTTTTCCATTTTTGCAAGGAGAGGCTGCTGGAATTTTGATAGGAATTGCATTGAATTTGTAGATCACTTTGGACAGAATTGACATCTTGTTAATTTTGTTAATATTGTTAATTTTTGTTAATATTTTTATTATTTAGTCTTTCAGTCCACAAACAAGGGATGTCTTTCCATTTATTCAGGTCTTTATTTTCTTCTGGCAGTGTTTTGTAGTTTTCAGTGTACAAGTATTTTACCTCCTTGGGTGAATTTATTCCTAGGTAGTTTATTCTTTTAGATGCTTTTGTAAATGGAATTGTTTTTTTTATTTCCTTTTCAGATTGTTTATTACTGGTGTATAGGAAGCAAAGTGAGCAGTGCATGTTTATCTTGTATCCTGCAACTTTGCTGAATTCATTTATTAGTTCTAGTAGCTTTCTTGAGGATTCCTTGGATTTTTCTGTATTTAGGATCATAGCATCTGAATAGGGATAATTTACTTCTTCCTTTCCAATTTAGATGCCTTTTATTTCTTCCTCTTGCCTGATTGCTCTGGATAGAACTTCTGGTTCAATATTGAATAACAGTGGTGATAGCAGGCATCCTTGTCTTGTTCCTGCTCTTAGAGGGAAAGCTTTCAGTCTTTCACCATTGAGTATGATATTTGCTGCAGGCTTTTCATAAGTGCCCTTTATCATGTTGAGAACGTTCCCTCCTGTTCCTAGTTTACTGAGTGTTTTTTTTTGTGTGTGATTTTTGTTTTTGTTTTTTACCATGAAAAGATGTTGGATTTAGTCAGAATGCCTTTTCTGCATCAATTGAGATGATCATGTGTGTTTTTTTCCTTCATTCTATTAATGTGGTATATTACATTGATTTTCTTATGTTGAATCATCCTTGCATTCCTGGAATAAATGCCACTTGGTCCTGGTGTATAATACTGTTGATTTCGGCTTGGTAGTATTTTGTTGAGGATTTTGCATCTGTATTCATGAAGGATTTTCATCTGTAATTTTCTTGTGCTGCCTTTATCTGGCTTTGGTATCAGGATAATGCTGGCCTCATAGAATGAGTTAGGAAGTAATCCCTCCTCTTCTACTTTTTGGAAGAGTTTGAGAAGGATTCATGTTAAATCTTTTTTGAATGTTTGGCAGAATTCAGCAGTGAAACCATCTGGTCCTGGACTTTTCTTTGTTGGGAGATTTTTGATTACTGATTCAGTCTCTTTACTTATTATAGATCTGTTGAGATTTTCTATTTCTTCTTGTTTCAGATTAAGTAATTTGTATGTTTCTAAGAATTTGTCCATTTCATCTAGGTTTTCTAATTGAGAAATTAGAAATTGTTCATAGTACCCTCTTCAAAAAAAAAACAACAACAAGACTTATTTAATTTAATTATTTCTACGGTCCCCCTCCCCATTGTTTGTGCTCGCTGTGTCTGTTGTGTGTTCATCTTCTTTTTGGGTGGCACTGGGAACTGAACCCCGGACCTCCCATGTGGGAAGGAAGGGCCTGATGTCTTGAGCCACCTCCCCTCCCACTTGTTGTGTCTCTCATTATGTTTCCTTGTTGTGTCAGCTCACTGTTTTGCTCGTCTTCACCGGGAGCCGAACCCGGGACCTCCCATATGGTAGGTGGGCGTCCAACTGCTTGAGCCATATCCACTTCCCCATAGTACCCTCTTATAATCCTTTTTATTTCTGTAAAATCAGTAGTAATGTCCCCACTTTCATTCTTGTTTTTAGTTATTCATTAACTCTCTTTTTCTTTGTCAATCTGGGTAGAGGTTTGTCAATTTTATTGCTGTTTCCAAAAAGCCATTGTTCAGTTTTGTTGATTCTCTGTTGTTTCTCCATTCTCTATTTCATTTATCTCTGCTCTTTTCTTTACTATTTCCTTCCTTCTGAGTTTGGGTTTTGTTTGCTCTTCTAGTTTCTTTAGGTGTGAGGTTAGGTTATTGATTTGTAATCTTTCTTCTTTTTTAATGTAGGCACTTAAAGGTATAAATTTCCCTCTGTGCACTGCCTTTGCTGCATCCCATAAGTTTTGGCTAGTGGTGTTTCTGTTCATCTCTAGGTATTACCTTATTTCACTTGTGATTTCTTCTTTTACCCATTGGTTATTTAGTAGTGTTTTAGTTTCCACATATTGTAAATTTTCCAGTTTTCTTTCTGTTACTGATTTCTGGCTTTATTCCATTGTAGTCTGAGAAGATACTTTGTATGATTTCAGTATTTTTAAATTTATTAAGATTTGATTTGTGGTCTATCCTGGAAAATGTTCCCTGTGCACTTGAGAAGAATTTGTATTCTACTTTTGTTAGCTGGGGTGTTCTATATATGTCCATTAGTTAAAATTGATTAATAGTCTTGTTCAAGTCCTCTATTTCCTTATTGATCATCTGCTTAGATGTTCTGTCAATTATTGTAAGTGGTGTATTGAAGTCTCCAACAATTATTATAGAACTATTTTTTCTCCTTTCATTTCTGTCAATTTTTACTTCATATATTATGGGGCTCTGTTGTGAGGTGCATATATGTTTACAATTGTTATATTTTCTTGCTAGATTGAATCTTTTATCAATATATAATATGCTTTGTGGTCTCTTGTAATCTTTTTTGACTTAAAAGTCTATTTTGTTTGAGAATAATATAGCCACTCTGGCTCTCTTTTGATTACTGTATGCATGGAATATCTTTTTCCACCCTTTTACTTTAAGCCTCCAGTGTCTTTGTACCTAAAGTAAGTCTTGCAGACAGCATATAGATGGACCATACTTTTGTAATCTGCCAGTCTCTGCCTTTTAAAAGGAGAATATTTTTTCCAGCTTGTTGGATAATTTATTATATAAATCAATAAAACACAAACTATGACAAAATATTACTAACAGTCACGTATGTATAATACATTGGTGTAACCAGTTTAGTCTGTTAATGGGTATCTAAACTACTAATGTACTAAAAGGAGAATTTAATCCATTGACATTTAAGGTAATAACTGAGAAGGAAGAATTTACTTCTGCCATTTAACTCTTTGTTTTCTGTATGTCTTATGTGTTTTGTTCCTCAGTTATGCCATTTCTGCCTTTTTTTGTATTTAGTTGCTTTTTTGTAGTGTAGCATTTTGATTCCCTCCTTCCCTTTTGTTTATGTTTTTAGTTACTTTCTTCAAGGTTACCTTTGTAATTATAACTAACATTTTAAAGTAATAACAACCCAGTTCAACTAGTATAAACTTAGCTTCAGTACTATACAAACTTTTCTACTTCTATATATGTCCATTCTTCCATTATATTGTTATTGCTTCAAATTATATGTTCTACATTGTCTGCCTGGTAACATAGATTCATACTGTTATTTGAAACATTTGTCTGTTAAGTTATATGGGGAGGGGGGAAGCAGTTACAAACCAAAAGTACAATAATACAGGATTTTACATTTACTTATGTAGTTACATTTACGAATATTCTTTATTCCTTCTTATGGCTTTAAGTTATTGTGTAGTGCCCTTTTATTTCAGCTTGAAGGGACTCCCTTTAGCATTTCTTATAGGGCAGCTCTCTCAGCTTTTGTTTATATGTAAATGTCTTAATTTCACTTTCATTTTTAAAATATAGTTTTATAGGATATAGAATTCTTGGTTGACAGTTTTTTCTCTAAGGACTTATTTATTTATTTCTTTATCCCCCAACTCATTGTTTTGTGCTCGCTGTCTGTTCTCTGTGTCCATTTGCTGTGTGTACTTCTGTGTCTACTTGTCTTCTCTTTAGGTGGCAGTGGGAACCGATCCTGGGACCTTCCGGAGTGAGAGAGAGGCACTTAATCTCTTGCGCCACCTCAGCTCCCTGGGCTGCTGTGTCTCTTATTGTCTCTCCTCTGTGTGTCTTATTGTTGCGTCATCTTGCCGTGCCAGCTGTCTGCATGGGCCAGCACTCCGTATGGGCCAGCACTCCATACGGGCCTGCATTCCATACAGGCCAGGACTCCTGTGTGGGCCAGAACTCCTGTATGGGTCAGCACTCCTGCACAAGCCAGCACTCCGCGTGGGCCAGCTATCCACTTGGGCCAGCTCACCACATGGGCCAGCTTGCCTTCAAAACAAGAGGCCCCGGGAATCGAACCCTGGACCTCCTATATGGTAGATGCGATCCCAATTGCTTGAGCCATATCCGCTTCTCTTTTTTTTTTTTTAAGATTTATTTTATTTATTTATTCCTCCCCACCCTTGTTGTTTTGTGCTCACTGTCTGCTCTCTGTGTCTGTTTGTCTTCTCTTCTCGTCTTCTCTTCAGGAGGCACTGGGAACTGATCCTGGGATCTCCATTGTGGGAGAGAGGCACTCAATCTCTTGAGCCATCTCAGCTCCCTTAAGGACTTCAGATATACCATCCCACTATCTTCTGGCCTCCATAGTTTCTAATGAGAAATCTGCTCTTAATTTTATTGGGGAGCCCTTGCATATAACAAGTCACGTCTGTCTCGCTGCTTTCAAAAGCCTCTCTTTGTCTTTGGATTTTGACAATTTCACTATAATGTGTCTTGGACTGCTTGCAGTTTATTGAGCTTCCTGTATAGGTATGTCTATGTCTTTCATCAGATCTGGGAGGTTTGGGCTATTATTTCTTCAAATACTTTTTATGCCCCTTTCTCTTGTTCTTTTGGGACTCCGATGATATATATGTAGGTATGCTTGATGGTATCCCATAGGTTCCTCAGGCTCTGTTCATTTTTCTTCATTATTTTTTAAATTTCTACTCCTCAACTATATAATTTCTGTTGTCTTATCTTCACATTTCAAATTCACTGATCTTTTCTTCTGCCTGTTCAAATATGCTGTTGATTCTATTTAATGAAGTTTTATTTTCTTCTTCCAACTACAGTACTTTGCAGCTCCAAAAATTTGTTTGGTTCCTTTTTATAATTTCCATATCTTTATTTTGTTCAGACAACATTTTCCTAATTTCCTCTAGTTTTTTGTGTGTGTATGAATTTCTTTAGCTCATTGAACATATTTAAGATGGTTGATTTAAAGTCTTTGACGAATAATTCCAATGTATGTGCATCCTTGAAATGGTTTCTGGCAAATTCTTTTTTTCCTGTGCATGGGCAATACTTTCCTGTTTCTTTGTGTGGTTTATAATTTTTTGTCAAGATCTGGGCATTCTGAGTATTATGTTGTTGTAACTCTGGAATTCTCATCCTTCTACTCCTCTGGTATTACAAGGGTTTTTTGTTTTTGTTTTTCTTGTTGTGGGCTGGAGCCATCAATTTGTGGCTTTTCTAAACTAGCTTTGCTTCCAAATGGGGAATGGAAAGTATCTAGAGGAAGGGGAAAAAAAGTAGGTACTGCTTTAAGAAGCTTCTGCTACTTTTCCCTGAGGGGGGTTGGAACAGTAGCCTACCTAGAATTGGCTGCCCAGCACTCTGAAGTAGCTGATCAAAAACAGTGATCAGGGGCCAGCTCGATAGCCCAGTGGATAGGGCACCGGCATACCACATGGGAGGCCCTGGGTTCGGTTCCCGGGGACCTCTCCTAGCGGGGAGACCGCCTTGAGAATGGCAAGCCGCCATGGGCGGGCCAGAGCCGCCATGGGCAGGGCAAAAGCCGCCACGGGCAGGGCAGGTCGCCCACGAATGGAGGGCAGCCAGCCACCCGCGAACTGAAGCAAGAGCCGGCCATGAATAGAAGCAGAAGCCGCCCACAAGC
>PVKH010026735.1:0-13156 GCA_004027955.1 Chaetophractus vellerosus
GGGATATAAAAGGATGCTATGAATAATTGTGCTTCAACAAATTAGATAAACTAGATGAAATGAACAAATTTCTTGAAACATGAAAACTGCCTACACTCACTCAAGAAGAAATAGAAGATATCAAAGGACCAAAAAATGATGAAAGAGATCAAATCAGTAATCAAACTCTCCCAACAATGAAAATCACAGGACCAGACGGGTGCACTAGAAAATTTCACCAAACTTTCAAAAAAAAAATCCTACTCATATTCCTCCAAAAATTGAACTGAAGTGACTACTTCTTGTTTTAGTTTGCTAAAGTCTGCAAAAGCAATATACAAGAAGTGTTTTGGCTTTTACAATGGAAATTCATGAGTTTAAAAGCTTATAGTTTCAAGGCTGAGAAAAATGTCCAAATCAAGGTTTCATCACGAGACTGGACTTCAGAAATCCTGAAGTCCTCCCTCACATGGCAAGGCACTTGGAGGCATCTTATGGGGCTATCATTCCTTCTGCAGGTCTTGTTGCTTTCAGGTTCTTGCTTCCCCCAGCTTTCTCTAGGCTACTGTCACCTTCTTTCTGCACATATGTCTTTCTCTCTCTGTTTCATTGATTTCAACTTCTGGCACCCAAGAATTTTTCTCTCAACTGTAGGATGTTTCTTTCTGTCTCTGTGGCTCCATCTCTCCATATTCATCCTCTTTATAAAGGATTCTAGTAAGAGGATTAAGATCTATGCTAGGCCACACCTTACTGAAGCACTTTAAACAAAAGATTCTTCATTGAAATTAATCTGAAGGTCCCATCTACAATCAGTTCACACCCACAGGAATGGATTAGCTCTAAGGGCATGACCTTATCTTGGGTACATACATTATTGAATTACCAAAATTCCTTACTCATTTTATGGAGAAAGCATCACCTTAATATGAAAACTAGATAAAGATACTACAGTAAAATGATGAACCAATATCCCTCATGTACTGTTGCAAAGATACTGAGCACTACTTTGGCAAACAGAATCTAACTGCATGATAAAAGAATTATACACCATGATCAAGTGATATTTATCCCAATATGCATAAGGTTTCAACAGAAGGAAATCAATTAGTGTAATTCTCCATATTAATAAATGAAGCAAAAAAGTGAAAAAAATATGACCACTAAATTGATGCAGATAAGTCTTTTGTCAAAATCCAGTTCACATTTTGTAAAAACACTATAAAAATAGGAATAGTAGGAAATTAACTCAAAATGATAAAGATCTTATAGGAAAATCTCAAAGCTAACACCACATTCAAAGTCAAGACAAGGATTCCCACTATTACCAACATTATTCAAATTTGTTGCATCAGCTTTAAGCAGAGTAACTAGGCAAAAAAAGAAATAAAAATCAACAAACTTAGAAGGAAAAGTTTCCCTGTACAACAGATAACATGATCCTATATATGGGAGTTTGTCATAAAACTAAAACAAAGTTAAGACTTAATATCTAATTCAACAAAGTTCAGGGAACAATAGCAACAAAAAAATCACCACATGTATAAATTAACAATTTAAAATTTTAAGAGGAAATCAAGAATAAAATTCTGTATACTTGAGCAAATATAAAAAATCAAACCACTGGGATTAAATTTATCAAAGGTTGTAAAAGGCCTTACACAAGAAAATTCAAAACATCTCTGGTAGTACTCAAAAAAGACCTAAATAAATAGAAGAAAAATCTGTGTTCATGGATTTGTAGACTAAATATTGTTAAGTTGTCAATTCTGACTAATGTGAGTTACAGATTCAATACAATCCTAATCAAAATTCCATAAGACACCTTAGCAGAAATAGAAAAGACAATCAACAAATTTGTATGGAAGGATAAAGGAATAAAATAGCAAAAAAAAAGGAAATTCTTAAAAAAGGAGGATATTGGAGCTCTAGCACTTAACTGATTTTTTAAAAAAATCACCTCATGACACTGGCACAAGGGCAGACATAGAGACCAATGGAACAGAAACAGGAGTTCAGAAACAAACCTTCTTGTCTATGGCCAATTGATTTTTAGAAAGGGTGCCAAATCCTCTCAATGGGGAAAGAATATTCCCTTCAAAATATGCTTTTGGAATAATTAGACTGGTATATGGAAAAAAATAAATGTGGACCCCTACCTCTCAGCATATATGAAAAGTAACTAAAAAGGAATCAAATACCTAAATATAAGAACCAAAATTATAAAATCTTTTGGGGATTGAATTATGTACCCCAACAAGCACATTCTTAGCTATAATCTATTCCTATGGGAATGACAAAGCAACCAGAAATAGTGTGGTCAGGGTAACCTCAGGGAAATTTGTCATTTGATCAAAGACTTGAAAACAGAAGATTAAATTATACATTTTCATGGGAGATAGTCACAATCAGGGGAACACCAGTTGCAAAGGGCCTGTGCAGGTGGTCAGCCAAGCAGTTTCAAGAACTTGGTGGAGGTCCATCAAACAAGAGTGACATTTAATTACAAGATATAGGAGGTAATGATCAACCAAGTACATGTATATGGATGGTGATAACTGTTATGGAAGAAAAATTAAGTGGAGGGGGTCCAAGGAGAGAGTAGGGTTTTCTCACTTGAAAATTAAGCAGCAAGAGAAAGGCACATTAGAGAAACCCTAACAAAGTGGAGATTTATACAATTACCTGAAAGAAGTGAGGATGAAACAAATGGAACCACAGAAACAACATTCAGTAATATTAGTTACTTTGTGTACTTTTATCTTCATGTTTTTCATCATTTTCTTTTAATAAAATTGTGTAATAAATATATTATATTTCATTTTTTGAATTATGACTCAGTCTGATACATCTTGACTTTGCAGAGAAATTTATTCTACATAATACATATAAAATTAAAATTTTCTCAAATTATATTATGTTTCCTTTACTTTTCAAAATATATTTTCATTTCTTGTCCCCTCTCTGTTACTTATTATCTTTAGATATTTTCAAACAGTTACTCTATTACCCTCCCATCCCTTTTTATATTTTGAAGGGCAAGTATCCTATAAAAAATCCTAACTTGCTCTATGTCATGTTCTCCAAACATCCACAAAATCTTCACTTCATTTTTGAATGTTGTTTTAATCTTTCTGTATAGATACTTTAAATATCCATGATATTAAAGTATCATTTCATTACATTAACTGTATTTTCATGGAACACTTTGGTTTTTGAAGAATTCCTGAAATAATTATGGAACTAAAATTTGTTAAGAAAAATATAAATATATTTTTAAGTTGATAGCAAAATTATCTTAAAAGTAGCTAAATAGAACATAAACACAAGGAATGCACATAGTTAACAGGAACATTTTCAAGCATCCAGGACTTAACAGACTGAACAAAAACAGCCATCATTATCTGAAGCCTATTATATCAAGTGCATTTAAATTTAGTGGTTACTTTTTTATTACCATATACAGAAGGAAAATTTGTTTGGCAGATTTCAACACTAGGAGTTGATCATATGGTATGGGAGAGAACAACAGACTTGGGACAATCAGTCAGGGAATAATGATTGAATAAAGTTAAGGAATTTTATGGTTCATTCTGTAAATATAATATTATATGGGGGTTATGGGGACGGTCAAGAAAGAGAAGTTAGAAAAGAAAATGATTGGGGCTGGCTGGATAGCCCAGTGGATAGGGCGCCGGCATACCACATGGGAGGTCCCGGGTTCAGTTCCTGGGGACCTCTCCTAGCGGGCAGACTGCTTTGAGAATGGCAAGCCACCATGGGTGGGCCAGAGCCACCGTGAGCAGGGCAAAATGCTGCCACGGACAGGGCAAAAGCTGCCACGGGCAGGGCAGGTCGCCCACGAATGGAGTGCAGCCAGCCACCCATGAACTGAAAGCTGGCTGTGAATGGAAGCAGAAGCCGCCCACAAGCATGGAAAACCACCCCTGCACAGTGACCAGTCTTGGTGCATCGCCACAGCAGGGGGGAGGGGAGATATGTAATAAAATAAATAAATCTTTAAAAAGAAAAGAAAAGAAAAGAAAAGAAAAGAAAATGATCAATACACCAGATCCAAATAGGAAGAGTATACTGAGAAGAGTTGACATGAATATTTAAGCATAATTTTGTACAAATAAAATACTTAACCGCTTCTTCTGATGGGAGCATGAAGTGTGGCATGTTTTTGCTCTTACAGACTGAACACCAGGAAAATAGTAATGATTTAAAAAAAAATTAGGTATAAATTTTTATTAAACAAATAACTGCACAATCTACTTAAAATATACTGATTACATATTTATTGCAATTGCACAATTAAAGCAGCATATTCATATTATAACCAGGGTAAATATATAAAGATGTGCTTCACATAATATTAATAAACTAGCATTACGTTTAGAATGAATGAATGAAAGTCTCTGGTAGAAAAATAAATTAAAATATAATCAGTGTAAGACATCTTGAACAAAATGATGAGGACAAACAATCTTTATTATATCCTGTGATTCAAAGTAAAAATCTTATATAAGTTAAATAATAGTGAATAGTCAAAACATAATATTCTTTACTCAATTGAAACAAATAACCACAAGGATGCTTAACTTTGATAGGGGCTGTTTGGAACCCTATGTTTTCTCTATGAATGAATAGGGAGGCAGTAGCCCCATTATATCTTGACAATCATGCAGTATTAAATTACATGATTGGTTCCTTATATGTTAAAATTTTATAATATAAATATTATATCATTAAATGAAGTGAACTGACCATGAACAAGCTATGAAAACTCTGTGTCCCAGTATCAACATTTACAAAACCTAGCCATTCAAATACGTATATTGAGGCACTCTTCTAGGGTTTCAGATACAGAATTGAACATAATTGGCAAAAACCTTGTGTTCATGTAGGTTTCAATGTGGGAAAATAGAGGGTAAAGAAAAGGCATAATCAAAATATACAGAATTTAGATAAGGATAATTGCTATGGAAAACAAATATACATGATATCAAGTATCATTTCATTCCAGTAATTGTATTTTCAATGAGTACCATGGCTTTTTAAGAATTCCTGAAATAATTATTGACATAAAATTAGTTAAGAAAAATAAACTTTTTTTATGTTGATAGCAAAAGTATCTTAAAAGTAGCTACTAGATCATGAACTCAAGGATAACTACTATAGAAATCAAATGCAGCATTGTTGAGGATGAGTCATGTGTAATTTTAAAAATGATGGTAAGGGATGGCCTCATGAGCAAGAGAATGAAAAAATACTCATGCAGTTATCTGGAGAAAGGGAATTTCAGGAAGAAGAAATAAATGGAAAAATTCCAGGTAGCATCAGTTCTAATGTGAATAGGAAATGCTGAGGTCAGTGTAGCTGCTCCAAAATGAGTGCAAAAGACAAAAATATAAATGATTTCATAGAATTAAGGAGTAAGGGCAATATCATGTTAGACTTGAAAAAGTTTTAATTCTTACTCATAATGTGATGGGAAATCTCATAGGTTTTATGAAGAAAATGATATGATACAACCCATCTTTTGAGTGTACTATTGGCTCATATATTGAGATTAGTTTAAAAGGGTATAAAACAGAAGGGAGGGAGACAATCTAGAAGGCTGTGGCAATAATTTAAAGACAGAAATAATGGTTCTTTGGATGCAGATTTTAGGAGAAGAGGTTTTGAGAAATAGTTACACTCCACATATATTGTTCACAGAGAATCAATATGATATACTCCTGAACAAGATGTGAGATATGAGACAGAGAAAATTATGGATGATATTTATGTCTTTGTCTGAACAAGTAGTAGAATAGCTATTCATTACCTGAGATTAAATTTCAAATATTGCAAATATCAATGAGCATTATCTTGTGAAAGTAAATAAACTACATTAATTTTATATGTAAAGCCTTTGAATATTGCCTGGCATTCATTAGATGCTCTTTACTTACAATGTTAATTTTGTTATTATTATATAACATCAATAATTTGTAAACAAAAATTATTGTTCATATTTTGTCATGCTCTATTCCAGTCTAATTTTCTTTATCATTTTTAAGTATTTCAGCTTTTACCATACATTGAATTTTGACATACTACCATGAAAATAATGATTTTGTCTTAAAAAAATTCAGGCCACATCTTACCTAATATATGACATGCAATGATATAAAGGGGAAATAGAGGAAAATGCAAATACTCAAGTGGATTAAATGTTCCCCAAAAGTTATATGATATTTATTTAACAATATCATAAATGCATTCTATAATATGTTACAGGAAGACAGGATAATCTGAATTTAATTAAAAGAAGCAATTCTTGAACTTATTACTGTCTGAAAAATTAGAGAAACTGTTGACCATCATTGCAAAGATAAACTGACAGGATATATTTTCTGAATCATGGAATTGTGCATAAAGGAAATCATGGCCAGCAAAGATCATAAAAAAGTCAAGAAAATTTAAAGGGCCTATAAATAGAAGAAAACACACAATGAATGTTCAAGATGAGAAATTTGTTAAAAGGGAGTAGTTTAAAAAATAAATTGTTTATCAAAGACATAGCTATAGGCAAAGGAAAAATAAAGGAATATCAATAGATTATAGACAACATAGAGTTCAGAACAAAAATAAAAGTTAAGACAGTAATTTATATGAATATTATGTATGATAAGTGAAAATTTTTATATGAATTAAGGCTATAGAGGAAAATATTGCAAATTATAATTAATGAATAAATTAATTAGCAGTGATGAATTTTGGAGAATTTATTCAAATTTTAATTCTAAAGACAGGTTGAACTTTAATCTTTCAAAACTCATTTAAAAAAAGAATAAACATAATTCTAAAAAGAAAATATCAATATCAATTAAAAGACCACAAATAATTGTAAGGGAATATATAGCTTATAAACATTAGTTAAGTTAAAACAAAAATTATCAAATATGGGAAAATGAGAAAAATATTTTTTCTTATATATATAGTAAACAGTGAGAAATTAAAAATGCACTTCTGGATTGCATAGTGACATTTTAAAAGGAATATTAGCAAATTGCCTGACCAAAATTTATCACACAATTTGAGGTCATTATCTATTCTTACCTTTGCAACTTTTCTCTTTTAAAATTCTTAAAACAAGCAAAAATTTTAACTATAAAATTTATACCTTTATAAATATCATAAACCAATAGAAGCCAGGGAAAAAGGAAATAATTTTTTTAATTATAAGAAATTTAAACAAAATATAGTAATTAATAAAGCTTGTTGAAGCATCACAATATATTAGGGTTTTCAAATGGTTAATGGGTAGATGCAAAAGAACTATATAAGGAGATATTTAACCTCATGAATGTAGAAAACATCAGGTCTTAAAGCATTGCAATATGTGTTTCTTGATTTAACTCCTGTACCAAGAAAATAATCACCTTGCAAGTTTAAATGTCAAAGGAATTATTAAAGCTTATAGTGATGAGTGCAAAAATAAGCTGCAATATAGAAATAGATAATGACAAATATTCATATATAAAAAGTGCATACATATGCATAAGTATGCCACAAACAAAACTGTCAAGAATGCCTAAAATATTTCTATCTTCCTTAATGATATAAATATTTTCCAAATTTTCTTCAGTGTTCACGTCCGTTTTCTCTAATTTAATTCTATTGAAATATCTTACTTTGCTCTAAGAGAAAATATTGAAGAGCTCTTTTCCTATTCTGCTGCTTGTTTATGATTGACATTAGACAAAAGCATTAAAACCAGTGAATATTTCATAGCAAATGGAATCGTTAATTCAAAATTTGTAAGAATGTATGTATTCTGATTATTGTGGTCAAAATTAATCAGTACTGCATTAATTTTTTTGACTCATCACCTGAATTAATCTGTAAAATAACTCTATGGACTTAGACTCATTTATTTTTTAAAGTGAGGAAATAGATTTAAAATTTCTGCAACATAATAAGTGAAAAATACAGTGAAAAATCTGGCATTTCTAGCATCTAAACCCTAGTTTGTCTAGTCAAAAGTAGAATACTGCAAAAAATTGTGCTATGTTTCTTCTCTTTAGAATAAGTGGAGTGATTGAAAATCTCTGGAATTGGATAGGAATTGGAATAACTAAGGCACAATTTTAATATTACACCACACTTTTAAAGATTTTTTGCTCATTAGTTGCCCTTAAAACACACATATATTGAAACCACAGGATTAACACATATTTCATGGCTTTCATATTTTACATAGATTTCTAAAAACATATTTTTGGAAATCTTCCAGATCTTGGATGCTACTGTATTTAGAGAGACACCAAGTAAATTCTTAAGTGGGAAAGAAAGATAAATGAACTTAAATGTTTAGCATCACAATCATTTCTATTGCCTGGAGCCCTCCCTCTTACATATGGCTCTAAGGAGAGCACTTTTCACCTCTTTGTTCCTAAGACTATAAATGAATGGATTCAGCATGGGTACCACCATAGTATAAAACACAGAGGCCACTTGATCCTTTCCCAAGGAGTAGGACTTTTCTGGTTTTAAATAAGCAAAACTTGTAGTGCTAAAATAGATGAATACCCCCAGGAGGTGGGCAGCACAAGTTGAGAAGGCTTTGCGCTTTCCTGAAGTGGTATTAATTTTCAGGATAGTAGACAGAATGGACCCATAGGACACAGAGATTGTGATAAGAGACATCATTATGTTTAAACTACCCAGAATGAATATCAAGATTTCAAGGTCATAAATATCAGTGCAGGACAGGGCTAAAATTGGGAATATGTCACAGAAAAAGTGATAGATTACATTGGATTTGCACAAATGCAAACTGTTCATGTAAAGAACAATGACTAAGGATTCAGTAAATCCGCTCACATAGGACCCAGCGATGAGGGAGCGGCAGAGTCTAGTGGACATAATGACTTGGTAATGAAGAGGTTTGCAGATAGCTACATAGCGGTCATAGGCCATTGATGAGAGAAGGAAAAATTCAGTGATAGCCAAGAAGAAAAAGAAATACATCTGGGTGAAGCAGGCTGTGAATGAAATATATTTGTTGGAAGTCAGTAAGTTCTCTAAGGTTTTAGGAGTGATGGCAGTTAAGTAACCCAAGTCAAGGAGTGACAGGTGACTGAGAAAAAAATACATGGGGGTGTGAAGCTGGAGATCCAGGTGAATTATGAGTATCATCCCTGCATTCCCGAACAGGGCAATCAGGTATAGTGTGAGAAACAGCATAAAGAGGACCAGCCAGATCTCTTCAGAGTTTGTCAATCCCATAAGGATGAAATCAGGCATGCTTGTGTTATTCCTACTTCCCAGCATCCAACTCTTGTAAACTGTTGAGAAATCAAAGCAGATATATGAGCAGGAATGCCCCCCAAACTGTTTTGTTTATAAGAACTGTCATTTTTTAAACTAGTTTAGTGATTCTAGAAATTCATGATAAGAAGGAGTTTGCAAAATATGACTGGAAAAAATCTCAGTTTGACTGCCAAAGACAAATTAGGTGTAAATAAACATTAGGATGTTATAAAATAATAACATATATATATTACACAATTAGAATGAACACTACACTTGTATAAACAGTTCCCTTCATTAACCTATCTATCCAGTTTAAAATATTCTACCATATTTCCTAAAATTGCACACATTTATTAGATAAGGTAAAGAGCACAGAAAGTTAAGTCACTTCCCCAGATTCTCAACATGAAGTATTGTTTGCTCTGTGATTTCCAAGATTGGTTAAGTTGAGAGATCATGGTCATCACACTATATTCCTACTTAAGTTTAATTTCAGCAAAACAAACAAAAAAGCTAGTTATGTACTAAACTATGATAGGGAATTTTAATGCACCATTTTCTTGCTTTTATATCCAATCTTTTTAATACCATTTATGGATAAGAAATGAAAGCCTTAGTTGTATTAATATTATATACCACACATTTCTATTAATTTTAAGATGGTATGTTAACAGATTATTTAATCAAACTTCTTCAAAATATTTTATTTTCAATATATATACATAGCTTCATGACTTTGATTCCATCATTTATATATTTCCATTTCACAAATCCTGACATTCCTAGGTAAAGCCTACATGATATGTACATATATATTAGCATATCATTCTAATAATATATCCATTTATTCAGCTAAACTAAAATGATCTAACTTTGAAATTAATACTTACTGAGAGTCAAAATGTGTGAAAAACTTCCTCCAGCATCATCTGACAAGAAAGTTTTCAACCCCAAGTTTTCTGCACAAACAAAATATGTAAATCATAAGACTCTGCAATACAATAATTGTTTCCTATGAGATAATTAAAGCTTAATTTTGAGTATTTATTTTCATGGGTGAGGTACAACAAATCAATCTAAATATGTTGGTCAGGTCTTGCTCAAATAGAAATTTCACCTGGAAATTATATATCACAAGTATGCCTACATTGAACCCAAGCAGAGGAGAATATCCTTTGCCTTTCACCCTGATAATCCCGTGGCACCCCTTATAATGAGAATTACTGATAATGCAACATTTGGTCACTCTGGGACCAATTTCCAAGGCAGATTTCTTGGCATGTTGTCAAGGATAAAAGTTCAAGGACTAATGCATCCTTGTGGGGTTTGAAACAGAGAGTGCCCCCCACCCCCAGCCCTTAGCAGCCACGTAATGCTGGGCAGCATGTTAATTGTTTGCTTTTTTCTTGATGCTCTATTTTATGACTGGGTATAGGTGTTATTACCAGAGAAATAGCTGATTAATCTCAGGCTGAAAGTGCAGCTCTTTAACCACCAAGGATAGAATAGCATATTTTTCACAATGTGACACTCTTATAGGATTAAACATAGTTCATTACACAATTTATTTACAAAAAAATACATAGAAAAAAGTGAATAAAGCTCATAAATATTATTATTATTAGATGTATATTTCCATTATTCTCCTTCAGCTAAATAAAGCTTACTTATATGTGTGCATTTTAAAATATATTTTTTATTTTTTTAAGCATACTTAGATTATATAAAAAATATATAGGGATTCCCACATGCCCACTTCCCACACCTTCCACAACCTCCCACATAAAAAACATCATTCATTAGTGTGGCACATTCATTGCTACTGATTAAAACATCCTGGTGCTTTGCCATTAAGCATGGACCATAGTTTACATTGTAGACTACATTCTCTCCCACACAGTTCTGTACATTATGTGATAATATAAAATGGCCTATATCTGTCATTGCAATGTCATTCAGGATGATTCCCAAGTTCAGAAAATGCCTCTGTATTACACCTGTTTTTCCCTCTCCTTGCCCTCAGAGCCTCCAGTGGCTGCTTGCTCCACATAAATGTTGTAATTTCTTCCATTACTAGAATCATAATAAGTCTATAATAGAATATCAGTAAGTCCACACTAGTCCATAGTTCATTCCTGAATCCTGAGGAGTCTGGGATGGTGATGTCCATTCCACCTCTAATTGAGAGAGAGCTTTGATCCCACACAGACTATGGATGGAACTCTCTTGCTTGCAGTTGTAGGCTCTCTCATTTCCTTGGTATGGTGGTTGTCAATCCTCACCTCCTTGTTAGTTGCCCTGGGTGAGTCCAATGAACTGGAGAGTAGGTGTAGCAACTGTGCTGAGGCTTAGGGCACAGCTGGCACATGGGCAGCCCAAAGATTTAAGTCTCTTGGATGTATGCCTACCAACTCCAGCACCAAACTAGGTTCAAATAGAAGCAACAGATGAGTGATGTGTAAGGAAGACATAACTGACTCCAACTCTGTCACTCTCAGGAGCACAAACTCCAAAGTAGGACCCACTGGCAAGGCACCAAACTCCAGAGCTATCTGCCCTGACCATAGGACCTGGGGTCTCCAGAGCCCTCAGTAGCCCCATGATTTGGGGTAGTATTTACTTTGGCAGTCTATGAGAGCTTGCTGATATGTGCATAAGTGTACCTTTGCGATGACCACCTAACTCACTTTGAAGTCTCTTAGCCAAATAAACTCATTTCCCCCTTTTATTCAAGGTATTTTTCCAGTTTCATTGCTCATTGCTGCTTGGTAGTAATCTCTCAATGCCAGGGAGGCTCATGCCCAGGAATCATGCCCCATGCTGGAGGGAAGGAAATGCATATACATGCTGAGTTTGGCTTAGAGACAGGCCACATTTGAGCAACAAGGAGGCTCTCAGGATGTCAATATTAGGCACCCTATAACACTAGGCTAAGTTTCAATTCAAGAGCAAAGGCTCATATTCATAGTTGTCAATATCAAAGAACTATAAATGAGCCATCCTCCTTTGGTAGTCATTGCCCCTGTACTTGGGGGATTGTTCCAGTTCCATTAGAGCATGTGGAAGAGCTACCCAGGAAGGGAATGAATATTCTCTCAGTTGTTGTGTGAATCTCCAACACTGTGACAATGCCACATCAACATTTGAAGACATTTATATACCTTATATATATATGTCCAGGTAAACTTCCTCCCATGTATCTCCCATAACTGACATCCTACACCAAAATCCTCCCCTACCCCAGTTGTAACCCTTCTGTGATCCAAAGTTTCTTCAAAAATGAAGCCAATAAAATAGCCAAATACAATTAATAGGAAAATGAAATACTAATGAGATGTTTAAATATAAGAAATAAAATACATAATTTAAAAAAAACTACAAATAATTTAAAATTTAAAAATCAGATATTAAAAAAATAATATTTAAAAATATTTTTAAAAATTTGGGGGCATTTTGCCTTTCTTCACTGTAATATCTGGTGTCTTGTATGTACAGTGACATTATCTTCCACTTATTCCCCAGTGTCTTACTATTTTTTCATTTTGTTTTCAAAGAAGTTTTAGGTCACAGTAAAGTCACATACAGAATACAAGGTACTCCCATATACACAACATCCTCCCCCTTTTCCCCTTTCTTGTATAAATACCTTTTTATATGTGGATGGTACATTTGTTACAAATGATATACAAATAGTGAAACATAGCTACTAACCATGATCAATGGTTTACCTTATGGTTTGCATTTTACACCATACACTTTTATAAATTTTGATGACATTTAACATGGCCTGTGTCCATAATTGCAAGATCATATAGAACATTTCCATTGCCCACTAAATACCCTTATTCCATCTATTCTTTTCCTTCCT
>PVKH010026736.1:0-13151 GCA_004027955.1 Chaetophractus vellerosus
CTTCATCTTGAACCTGTAGAGTATTAGTAAGGAAAATATGTAAAAATATCATTGTCTTTTCCATTTAATTATGCCTTCTGTCCTGCAGTCTTTTTTAATAGTTAATAATTTAATACTTTATGTAGCAAATATTAACTATTGTCCATATCTATAAAATATTGTTCAGATTTAAAACCTTAATACTCATGAATTTAGTGTTGTTCTTAGAAGACTCCAACAAATTTAAATGTAATTTATACAGAGACTAGGGACATTTGTATTAATTCTGTTTCTCCTCTGCACTTTTTTTCATTTCTTCATCTGATAACTCCAAGAGCTCAAGCACTGTCTTTCAAATGACTTTTTTACTTGGTTTCAGATAACAGTTTTCCTAGGTTGTCTTTGTTTGTTTGTTTTTTTAGAGTCAAAGAAATATAAATCAAATCATACTCATTGTGTCAGAAATTTATATTTCTCCTTCTATTTAAAAACAGTATAGGGGAGTAGATGTAGCTCAAGTAGTTGAATACCTGCTTCCCATGTACAAGGTCCCAGGTTCAATCCCTGGTACCTCCTAAAAAACAAACAATTAAACCAACTGTCATTGGGGAGCAGTTGTAGCTCAGTGGTTGAGTGTGTGCTTCCCATGTATGAAGTCCTGGGTTCAGTCAATACCCAGTACCTTCTTTAAAAAAATTTTTAAAAAAGTATAGCAAGGTTACAAAATGGGGAGTGATAGATTTTGAAGATGTAGTTCAAAAAAGAATATAAAGAGATTAGTTTCTGTGAAAACTTTTTTAAAATAACTTATTTATTGTTAAATTACATATGTATGTCCTTAAAAAAGATTTTTTTAAAACTAAGTGCCTAGTGCTAAAATGTGAACTTAAAACTTGTAACCATTTACACAAACAGGTATGTTTATAGTAGAATGAATTTCCTCAGTAAGAATAAATACAAACTCTCTAGCTAAAAACTAACCATATAAGATGTTTGCTCACCTTCTCCAGGAGGCACCGGAACCAAACCCGGGACCTCTCACATGGGAGGCGAGTGCCCAATGGCCTGAGCCATATCTGGTCCCCACAGGCTGCTGCGTCTGCTGGCTTGTGGCATCTGCTTGTTCAGGCGTCTGCTTATTGCAGCGGTGTGCAGTATCTAGCTCGTTGCAGCGGGTACAGGCATCTGTTCATCCTCTTTAGGAGATACTGGGACTGAACCCGGGACCTTTCCTGTGGTAGCAGGTGCCCAACTGATTGAGCCACATCCACTTCCCTTTTCAAATACTTTTGATGCTAATATTCTCCATACCTGAAAAATTAAAATCATCCCTTTGGTTTTTCATAATCTAGTAATAAAACTGTATGGTAAACATAGGTAAGATTAGATGGGGCCATAAATGATATAAAAGCAATAGTGTTATTTCTTTTTCACATTGTGCCAAAGATTATTTCACAGCTATTTCAATTTTTTAGATATTCTAAACGTGGCTATAACATTTTAATTTTAAAACATTAAATTTAAAACATTAAGTTTATTCATTCAGAATATGTTGAAAGGTCAATGTGCTGTTACATTATCTGTGTGATTCCCTTATAAAATTAGACCAATTCAAAAGAATTATTTCCTAACCAAATGAATCTATAGCATATTTTCAAAAAGAACATAAATCCTGTGCATGTAGGACAGATACAGACCATGACTGGGTGTCTATAAGACTGTTTGTAGATACAGACTAGACTTCCTCCAGAAACAGTCACCTGCTGTAGAATCATAAAATTCTCCAAAACACTAGTTTCTTACCTGTGTTTCTTAATAGCGCTTGGAATCAAAATTTCTAGTAGTGGGAAGAACCTCAGAATTCATATAGAATCATGTTTCCCAAGCTGTAAGAAAATCAACCTAACACTTTCTACAAATGAAATATTACAAAGATGCCCCAAAAATTTTTTTTCTAATTTTTGAGATAAAAGTAGAGCAACTCTGATTCAGTTGAGCATTTGCACATGTTTCTCTAAGACACCTCCTCCATAAATATCTCAGGGCTTCATAAAGGATTATTTGAAAAACCATTAAAGACCCACTATTAATTTTCTAAATGATGAAACTGAATAGCTTTCATATTCCTGGCCTAGGTTTCTAGAAATTATAACCACACTATTTGTGAGACATTGTAAACATATATAGTTGGGCATTGGGTCTCCTTTAACCAAAGCAGTTTTAGCAATAACCAGTGTAATTATTTGCCTATAAAATATACCTCAGGCGTTGGTTTTATTAGTAAATGACAAAAATATTTCCTTGTGGATGTTTCTACTGCTGCATGCAAGAATTATTCTTTTACTTTATAAAACTGCACGTGACCATTTAGTACAATGAACATAGTAAGTAAACCTAACAATACTAAGTGGAAAAATATGTAATTGTTGTAGGACTTTTAATACTTACAGCTTTCATAATTATATTATTTATACCTTTTAAAGTAGAAAAATCAGTCTTTGTAATAAGATAACTATCAAATTCATTTCCCAGGCAGCTATAGATAGATTCCTCTCCTCACCCCATTCAGTGAGTGCTTTAGATCCTTGTCTTCATAAATTGTATTATGTATTATTAATCAATTAAATAACATTAAATGCTTTTCTCCTGCAGATATGGACACAGTACAAGAAAGCAGAAATTTTAAAAGCAGGTCTAGGGAGCAACAAAGCTCCTAATTCTATGACCCACTACATGACATGTGGGCCAAGTGGTGAGTTTCCTGCTTAAAATGTAAATGAGATTAATCTCATTTATACAAACTAACTGCATTAAGTATGAGAACGAGTGCACATTGCATTAACAGATGTAAATATTGCTTGCTTAATTCATTGACTTTCTGTCTTACTGGTAAAGCAGGAGTAGTTGGTTACAATAGGTTTTTGCTTGTCATCAAAGGAAACAACCTTTAAAAATTTTCTTTCATTTTACTAGTGAATAATGTTTTAGGAATTCCATTATTAATTTGAACTCTTTTGTGGTAAGAATACAACTTCTCCACAAATTTTCTTGATAATGGATGAAAATTAACTAAATGCCTTTTCTATGAAGAGCCACTCAGAGAAAAATTGTCTCTTTCTGTCACTCTCCGATTCCTGGTGCATGCTGTTCTTATAGTGACTGCTCTGTATTTTATCTCTCTTTTATCTTTCAAGCTGTTCTTATATTTTCTTTCTTTCTACCTTCCAACTAAATACAGAGAGAAAAGTGTCCTTCAGTTTCTCAATATGAAGCCTTTATTTCTGAAGTACAAGACAGCCAACTCTAAGAATCATTTTTTAAAATCTTTAATGAGACTTTTAACAATCCTTCGTGGAATAGAGCAGGCAAGAAATTCAAACCTTCATTCCTTCCTTGAATCAAGGAGCACTACTGGAATCAACTGCCAAAAATTTTAGAAGGTTTTAGGACTTAATATACATTGTACTGTTAAGATCTACTGAATAAAGGACGTTCTCTAACTAAGGACTAAGTGTTTTTAAGGTTTCAGGAAGTACTCCAAGAATGATCTACTTCTCTCATCATTTGTTTATGAATTTATCCATGTTTGCTTAATGCTTTTGCTAAGTATTAGCCCAAATCTAGCCTTTATATTTAGTTCTGTAAATCTAAATTAAATGCTGTAGTATTTTGTGGAATGTATTATATATCAAGATACAGAGAAAATTGTTTTAGCATGTCAGAGCCTTATTTGGTTAGCAGACTGCATGTGTTAATACTCTTTAAAAAAAGTCAATTATTTTGATGCACTGCAAATGAAATTCCGTTTATAAAATAAATCTGAAAAATCCATGATAGGAGTTATGAAAAATTTAGTGGTAATAATCTGTTTTCATATTCCCCATTAAATAACATTAAGCATCTACACCTACATGGATCCAAGGTAATTAAGAGTGTTTTTCTGAAACTTGTTTTAGTAGGATGGTTTTCTAGCAAATAGCAGTCCCAAGATATATGTGTTTTAACTATTTCCCTTCTTTGGTATTGGGTTATGTATGTATGTTTGTTTTTGTTTTGTTTTCGTTTTGTTTTGAACTTGAGAGCTGACTGTTGCTTAAGAAGTTTTCTTATGGCAAAAATAATGTAAATAATTTACTATGGTCTGCATTTTGCCAGGAACTCATTTATTATTAAGGTTACCATTTATTAATAAGTATTCTTCTGTTCTTGTCCTTTATAAAAATTACATTAAAGTTGATAACTGTTATTGGTACTTTTGAAATATTTGTATGCATTTGTTACCTTAAACATTTGGAAGAAGCACAAAAAAGCTTTAACCCAGGGAAACATGAATTTTTTAGTAGTACCAATTTTATATCAGTTTTATTTTCTTAATTAAATTTTAAAATGCACTAGTACTTAATGCAAATTCATTACTTAACATAAATATCAGAATAATCTTAAAGGTCTGAAATAAGATACTATTTTCCATTTTAACAGTGTACTTCTTAGGCTTTCATTACCAGCTCTAAAGATCTTTTTGGAATAATTCCTTGTTCCATAGAGTGTGACTTATGAACTGTGTTTTTCATTACTAATCCAGTAGCCATGAGAAAAGTCTCTCTCTTACTTTTTTAGGCCAGTAGCAGTGTTGTGTTTATATTCTACTTTCAGAAAAACATTCAATAAAATGAGACGGCATGTTTAGTTAAGAAGACATTGAAATGGAGGTTAAAGAACTTGGACTTTAGTAACACAAGACCAACATTAACTTAGGTTTTGCCACCAAATAATGCTGTAAAGTTAAATCACTTTGGAACTTGGGTGAAAGGTGCTATGTAAATGTAAATACAAAGGATTTTTACTAAAACTCAAATACTGCATAAAAGTCATTTTTACAACTTATTCTCTAGATTTTGAAACATCTTTCTTCATTATGACTTCCTTGATTCAAGTAACAAATTGGCAAAGGGTATCATGCCAGTCTAGAGACACTTGCATGTAAAAAATGTAAATTCATTTTTAGGTGGAAAAATTGAAAGTAAATGTAGAAAGTATGTTTTAATTAAATACAGTAAGTGAGTAACTTAGATTTATATTAAATAGCATCTAATTTGCACTACTAGGACATAACCCAGAACAGTTACTGGAAGTTGAAATTTAATGAGTAGGAGGTGGTCCAGTAATGTGAGTGGTATCACAGCTTGACCTCTCCATGACACTAAATACCCTAAAATAGATAACCTGCTGAATTACTTAGAAAGCACATATAGCCTCAAGTAGAAAATGCTTAAGGGCAGCCTGGTAAGTACTGAGTCGAGGTAGGCTGACCCTAAGAAGTGGCAGTTAAGTGATAAACAAGGGAACAACACATGGAGGCTGCAAAAAAGAATATTCTTGGTTATATTCATCACCTTTTTCATACCATTTCAAGAAAGGACTATATAATAACCACATGAATATTTTACTTTCTTCAAAACATACCCTCGGTAGCAAACTGTGTAGGAAGATACTTTTTTTCCTTAGATAAATTTCCTTTGCCAAACAGAATGGGAAGGCCAACTGGAAATTGACTGGAGGCTATTTTCCTGAATGAGGCCTGACCTGCTTTTAATTAGCTGGCTGTATTCTAAAATGGCAACTCAACCCCCAAAGAAACTAAGAATTCAACATACAGGGTAATAGCCTCCATCCAGAAGCATAATAATGTGCTTCAGATCTAGCCATGTGCAAATATTTGGTCCAAGTTTTTGAATTGGTGATTACCAAAGAACAGGTTTGTGTATAGCACCCTTCAGGTCCACACTATGATAAGAGCCCACTTAGAAATCACTGTGCATATTACTGAATTGCAGCCACCTCACAAATGAAGTATCACGGCCCACACTGTCTTAACAGTTTATATCAGGAAGTAAAGATATTGTACCAAATCTGGAATTTCAATGAGGAGTAATGTATGCTAAATAACTTTTGTATTTTACGTTACTTTTGAGAAAAGTGGTGGATTTTTGTTGTCTTTTCAGCTACACTTACCTCTGAGATGTATTTTTTCTTTACGCTTTGAATAAATAATACAAAAGGAGCCCATTTTATAATGTGTGAAAGCAATGAAAATGCCTTAAAAGCAATGCTTATGGATAAAGTTGCACTTATAACACCCTTTAACAAAACCTGATTTTAAATTGTCTTTCTTTTCTACTAGGGTTCTCTTTTTTCAAAGTTTGCCATTGTACTTACAACTGCTATTAAATACCAGATCAAATAATATAAAAACTGTTACATTTCCTTTAAAACTAATGCTAATGAGGTATTTGGATTTAAATGGTAAAATGATTATTTATTGATGATACCATAGTAATCCAATTCATAACAGATACATCATTCTGTTTAGTTGATTTTTTTTCTTTTAAAAAAAACACACATTTTTCATTTTAGGTTTTAACTTTTGTTTCTTCCAAAAAAAATTAAGTTGGTTTAACATTCAGTTATAAAACTGATATAAAAAATAAAGCAAAGAAGTAAATTTAACAAGTGGTTAATAATCATTTTTAAAGTATTTAACATATAATTTAGTCAAGTATTCTTTCATTCCTTTCCCTTTATCCCAGAAAACTTACTATTAGACACAACCGATAGCCTTCTATAACTGTGTTTAGATGATTCTAAATGTGTGAATCATTTTGGGATGAGTACTAAAGTTTTGAGAAGAGAAGAGAGTCTGTCAATTCTGTTAATCCAGAAGAGGTTTAAATACAATTTAATAGGTTGTACAAATTTACCCCTTTCATTTTCAATTCCAGACTATGAGGGGCAACTGGCCTTATGTCTTTGGGAAAGTCAGTTTTTCTGGCCCTTTTTCACCATGGAGTGGGAAGGGTAATTAGAACACATATCCTCAATTTCTGTGACTCATTAGTGCCTTCATTTTACATACATAAGCAACCTAAAATTGCCACTTTTATTGTCTTAGCGATACAGAGCAAAATGGATAAAAACATGGAACCTTATAAAATAAGTTTACCATTTATGGAAAATATTTATTAGCTCCAAATCTCTTAAATCCAACCTATGTTTTATAAAATTCTATCTTGAGTAATCTGTAGTTTCTGATCACATGTATTACAAAATAACTCAAGTAATTTTTACTCTTATTTTGCCCATAGTAGTACAAATTGGCACAAACTAAGCACAATATCTTCATCAGATGGAAAGTATTTTTTGAGTGATTGAACTTCAGAAAATATGGTTCTCTTCTCTTAAGAATATCCCATTTGGTTGTACTGGAGGAAGACAGAATTTTCATGAGCATGTAAGAGAAATCTTTGTAGTCTGGCTAGGTCAGATCCTCAACTAATAGAGGATTCTGATTGCATCTAAAGTAAGGTGGGGGGAAAAAAGTGTCAGATTTCCTCAATCTTTGTTTTTGCACTAGCTGTGTTTTCTTGGGTTTTATACTGTTTCAGACACCATAATTAAAAAGGGATAAGTAAGATTTAATATCGCCTACAGGACAGAAGAAACCTGTACAAGGTTCTCATCTATAGGCTCTGAACTGAGACTAAACAAATCCTTCTTAACAGTATGATGTATACTCTGCTAGAGTTTTAAAATGTAAGCTCAATAGGATAGTTACTACCACATGACATTTTCCATCCCTAGTTTGAGTGTTTTTCCAAATTAAAAATTTCTAGGGAGCCATTGTAGCTCAAGTGGTTGAGTGCCTGCTTCCCATGTACGAGGTTCTGGGTTCAATCCCCGGTACCTCCGAAAAAAATAATAATAAAATTAAATTCTAAAGCTATGTTTTCTAATAGTTAATCAGCTATTTTTCCACAGGAAAAAAAATCACTGGCTTTAAAAACAAAACCCAAAAATGGAAAGCCTTTGCCTTTGTCCATGTGTTTGTCTTAATTAGCTTACTGGCAAGTTCTTATTCCAACCCTCATATAATCTTAAAAATACTTATTTAAATTTTATTTTTTCAGTTTACAAAGATACAGAAGGTAAAAATCCTTATTCCCCATTCACCACAAATAACCACTATCAATAACTTAATATATTCCTATATTACTTTTGATTTTTCCCTCTCTATATGTACTCTCATGTATAATTTTACACAGTTTTGCAACTTGCTTTTTCAAGTACAATGAACACCCTAAAAGATAAGATGGTTAATCTTGAAGTATTCTTAATTGTTGAAGGAATTCTTATTGTCATGGGAAGGTAGAAAGGGGATCTCAGAACTAAACTGCTTTAATACATCCTTTGAAAAACAGCTTCTTTAAATTCACAGTCCTCCTAAAAAGACTTAGGTAGTCAAAAAACAAGAGTATTAAATTTTCTGATCATTTTTAATGTTTTTTGTAAATTACAAAATAAAAATAGCTTTCAGAAATAAATTTATCCCAGCTAGTTGTTTCTGTCAAAATTTAGTATTATAGGATCATGTCCTGTCTTCTTCACAAATGTGAGAAAGTCTTCAGGGCTCAATCCCATGGTTGCAGCATTGGTCATTGGATGAAAGTACACCTTTTCATGTCCACCTTCCAGAAAAGCAGAATCCAGAACAAATTTCACCTCTCCTTCATCACAGAAGAGTGCCAAGGGCGTAGCACAGCCTTGGCCAACTTTTAGTTTTTCTAGCATGGCTGTTTCATCAGCAAACCTCAGATTTCCACTCCCAACACCCAACTGCTTAGCAAGATCATTCAAATTTATTTGTCTATCATGAAGAACTGTCACCAGCCAATAGCCTTTTTTCTTTTTGTCTTTAAGAAATAAGTTCTTACTATGTGCTCCTTTCAAATGTTGGATATGAGGCATCATTTCTTCAACTGTAAACACCTATAAAACATCACAATGAAAAGCTTCAAAATAGTGATAAGCATATACACATGCATGCATGCATACATATTGCACACACACCTTTATATGTATTTTACTTGATGGGTGATGATAACAGTAAGGTTAGAAAATACTTTTTTGCCCTGAAGTTCACTGGTAGAAACATCCCCATTCCATTAACAAGTAATTAGAAGCCTCTCGGTTCCTCATCTCAAGGACTAAAGCAGCTTTATTTTAGACCAGTTCTTTATGCCAATGTGCTGGCTAGATCCTCACGTTCCTAGTTCTCAACATGCAATGTGATCAAATCCTCCAGGAGGAAAACAGGTTTTACCATAACTTCACAGTCCCAGAGGGTCTTTTTTGTACTTAGGGACGCAAGACATGCCTAAGAACCACTTCTGTATGGTACATTATCCCTGGGACCTACGGTTTTAGCGGCCTGGGTTCGCTCTGGTCGCAGCGGGGGCCTCACCTCCGGATGCTCCACGACCTCGGTGCGGATGGCCAAGGCTCTGAGCCGCTCCTCAAGCGCCGCCCGCAATTCGGCCTGCGACATGCTGCTACCGCTGCCGTCGTGGCGACCGACCGGCAGGGGAAATGGGCGCGGCTTCCCGCGGCTGCGCCCCTGAGTCTGCTGAACCGGAAGTTCCCGAGAGACCGCGGCCGGCGCCTTCCCGCAGCGGATCAGGGACGCTGGGCGTCGCGGGCGGAGAGGCCGGGCTTGCCAAGCTCTGCCGGTGTCCATACACAGCCTGCACAGAAAGTAGGTCCCCTGCTTTCTCCTAGCCTACCCTGACCCCTCTTTTGGTTTCCTAGATCCAGCATATCGTTCTATTTAAATAAAATGAAAGTTCCCTTAGGAAGTCATGTGCCAGCATAGGAAAAGTGGAGGGTGCCAGAGTGTATTAAGGCACTATCTCTATCCTTTTCAACTTAGTCATGGACTTATATTTTACCTTTTATGAACGTTAGTTTTTGTTATTCATCTACGAATAATTGTGGCAACCACAACTCTCCTTTTTCCGCGGCAGATTGTCCACATGATTGGGCTGTTTTCGGCTGTCTGGGAAACCTTCACCTCCCTGTATGAGGCCTGAAGTTCCACGATAGGATTTCTTTTATGAATTTACATTAAGGCTCAAGTCCCAGATAAAACGTAGGAATCCTCGAGACAATTAAGCTTACTGTGAATGAGTGTAGGTCATTTCTGGGGTGCAAATCGAGGGACTGAAGAAGGAAGGCTCTTAAGAGAGCAAGTGACATTGGAGGAAGATGGGAAAGAAGACAATCAGAGACTTCACAATTTCCCCCAGGGTAGAGCCATGTTTATACTTCTCGGCTTAACCCACCTCTTAAACTATTAAACTATTTTTCCCATCAAAGACTACCCAGTTCTTTGACCTCTGATTATGGGACCCCCAAAACAACCCGCTTCCCACTGTCTCCTAAATTAAGGTCAAAACAAAGGCAACAAAGCGCATGACAGTTTGGAAAAAAGAAAAGTAGGAAAGGATAACCCATAATTTCATGCGACTTTATTGTCATTTTGGTGAATCCTTTCAGTCTTGTCTCTTACTATTTTTCGTATACATAAGTTTTTCAGGTAGTTGAAATCCTAGTATATACAATTTTATATCGTGCTTCTTATAAGCATTTTCTTCTGTTGGTGCACTGTCTTCCTATTTTAATAAAGATATATCATATGGCTGGATCATAATTTATAATTTACTTAACCATTTCCATATTAGTGGACTTCAAGGTCCTGGTACTTCTACATTGCTTTCCTAAATGTTCCAGTTTACAGTTTGAGCAGCAGTGTATGAAAGAACCCATTTTGCCATACTTTTGCCAAAATGTGTAGTATATATGTTGTCATATTTTTAACTTGCAAACTTAACAGACGAAAGGAGACCTTATTGTTTAGTTTGCATTTCTCTAATTACAGGGCACAGAACATTTTTCCATGTTTACTATTTTATTTCCTCACATGTGAATTAGTTTTGTTCACATCTTGGTTTATTTACCTACACCATAACTATTAATTGTTTTCACACTAATTTATGTGAATTCTATATGATCAACTTATTTATCATATAGCCTTCAAATAGGTTTTCATTTTTTCATTTTTTCACGCATTTTTAGGTAGCCAAGTGCCATTCTTTTCCTTTTAAAGTCATTCTTATAAAATATTTTTTCTTTTTTCTTAAGAATATTCCATTCACTAATCCACCTAAAATTTATTTTGGCATATAATGTGGGTGGGGCTCACTTTTTTCTAAAGACTTCCCTCAAAGAATGAAATTAGAACGCATACCAAGGATCACCCATTTGAAGAAAGGCATTTCTCAAATGATTGTCCTTAAATGTTCAAAGAATTTCAAGAATACCTAAATCCAATTATGTTGACCTGAGAGTAAAAGCGAATTGGAATCTGATTGTAAATAAGAATATGTAAATTAGGTTCAAAAGAAGGAAAACCTTAACCAAGGGTATGATTTCCTTTACAGCAACAAAAGAGGGAAAATTGGGCAGTGACATCCAGCATTGTCCAGGCTGTTCTGACCTAGAAAAATCTTGGAAAATGAACTTCCATCCATCAGTTATGCAAGCCATGTATCCCTCTTCTCCCATAGCTAATCCATCACAGTTCAGTTTCTCAAATCCTTCCACTTCTCACCACATCCACCACCCTAGCCCAAGCTACCATTATTTTGCACCTGGACTACACTAATGGCCTCAATTTTAGTCTACCTGTGGTTGAATGAACCAAGTATTCTACACCAAGAGAACCTTATTCACAACTAATGTTTTTTATTACAAACCACAACTAAATCTGTTTATTGTGAAAGAACTTTCTATCAATGTTTAAAAACTACCATCCTAACTCATATTTAATGTAATATTTATTAAACATATATTTTAGCACTGTACTGAATACAAAAGAAAAAGTATTGTATTTTACGTGGTCCTTTGTCCTCACAGCAAATAAAATCTCAAATTTACGTTAAAAAGTTAAACAACAGTATGAAGCGGGTTACATTCAAAATAATCAAGCAGGAACTCCAGGAAATAGTTATCTAATCACAGAGCTTGAATGTGAAATCTCATGATTCTGGGAGATGGGTATGATCTGATAAGTAAAGGTTGCTACATTAATTTACAAATAGGGAAAGTGTTAAAATAAGAAATAAAAAGTCTTGTCTGCTCAAACAGACATCATAAAGATTTGTAACTGAGGAAACAGTTGCAAATGTAGTCTACCTGGAGAAGGAAAAAGGTCAAAGTTGTAAGACTTTTATTAATACCAAGAGGACTGGGCATCCTTGCATTAATTAGGTGAAGAATGTTAGAAATCCCTGCCATTGGGTGAAACAAAGGGCAGTTCCAGGACAGGTAAATTGAAAGCTATGCTAGGAAGCGGTGCATATCCAAACAGAAGGCAAGACAAAATAATTTTTAAAAGCTTGCTGCAATCTCTTGGAGCGTCACTATGCGCCAGGTGCATTAAATTGTTCATCTGTATGTGCTATATTTTGAAGCATGATTCCTGCCCTCAAAGACCTTAAAATCTAGCAAAGAGGGCTGAAACATTCCCAGAGGATAAATTCAAGAAAATGTGCCCAGTGCAATGATAGTGGGCACTTTGGGAGCCCAGAGGAGGAGCACCAAACTCTGAGTGGGGTGGTACATCAGGGAAGATATGAGAATATGATACCTGCAATGATGCCAGTTTGAAGGATAAGTACAACTTTGCCAGAAAAAAAAGTGCCCCAGCTAGAGGAAACTCCAGGAGTTCAGGAATGGAGGTAAAAGCACAATGTGTGTCCTGGGACATTATGATTGGGCATGACAGGAGTGAGACAAGGCTAGAGAGAGGCACAAAGGAGCCCACATGCTAAGGAGCCAGGAATATCCAACCAGGAAAGGGCTTTTTAAATAAATCAGGTGGCATCTTCCAAGGGAATTCTATATAGCTATTAAGAATCATTTTCTCAGTTTTTAAGGATATGGGGAAATGCTCACAACTTAGGAAATGAGGAAAACAAGTTATAGAAGAGTTTAGATAATATGACCCTGGTTTTGCTCTTAAAAATATACATGCTGCATAGAAAGTGAATTATTAAAACATCAAGGGAAGCAGATGTGGTTCAAGCAGTTGGACTCCCATCTATCATATGAGAGGTCCCAAGTTTGTTTCCTGGGGCCTCCCGGTGAAGGCAAGCTGGCCTGTGTGGACAGCTGGCCCACATGGAGAGGTGGCCCAACAAAAAGAGACAGAGAGACAATGAGAGACACAAATCACTCAAGCTGTTGAATACCTCTCTCCCACATCAGAGGTCCCAGGA
>PVKH010026737.1:0-13146 GCA_004027955.1 Chaetophractus vellerosus
CTCTGTTTTAAATGGAGTGAATACAGAGAGACAGAAAAAAAGGTTCCTGAGCAAGAAGCTGGAAACCATGAATCCAGGAAGAAAAAGGAGAGACCAGCAGGCACTGCCGTGTGCCTTGCAATGTGGCAGAGGAGCCAAGGATTGCTGGCAGCCAGTCTTCAGGAAAAAATGTATAACCTCTTGATGCCTTGATTTGGACATTTTTATGTACTCTAAACATGAGCAAATAAATTCCCATTGTTTAGACCCAACCCTTTCATGGTATTTGGCAGAATATCCTAGGAAACTAAAACACTTTCACTCTTACAAACCTTCCATCAATTAATAAATGTGTCTAAGCAAGAGCTGAATAAATGAGACTTAGCAAAAGTATGGATAATGGATATGAATTGTTCAAATGCTAGATAACCATTCTGAGAGTATTTTTTGTGTCTTTCATGTAACTACACTAAGAGGTGTAGTTCAATGTTAACATACACACATTTATATTGCATTCTGTATACTGGCATACTTAAAAGAAAATTGACTATATAATTCTGTCATTGAACATATAATTTCCTATTTAATTATATAATATTTTACACTAATATAACTATATTGTGTATGTAAGATTTAAATATTAACAAAGTAAAAGTATATATCCTTTATGTCAAGATGAATTAGACGATAATTCCCTGACAACATCTCAAAGACCCTAATGAGTTAGTTCAATTATTCCAAAATGGAGAAAAACAGGTGTAAATTCATGCAATTTGCTGTTACTTCTGTTTTAATACTAAACAAATACATAATATGGTGTGTCAATGAAAAACTCAAAAATATATTATACTTGGTTATTTATACTTCTTTCATAATTTCTATATTTCTAATTATATCTGTTAATCCAGAACTATAAGTTGTCTCATCAAATTCAGCTAGCTTTTATTATGCACTTACTATATTACCCCAAATACTCACAACTTTCCCATACTTTCACTTGCTTTGAAAACATAGAAAATCACATAGGTCTGTAATAAATTCAAATAACAGCAAACTGACACTTACTAAAACCGTGTTTTTTTAAATAGACTCTGTACTATAAACATTGTGCATTTGACTCATTTAATCTTCACAGTAACCCAATCACATTTGTTTCCTTTATTTTAACATAATGGAAAAGGATGCAATTTGAGACTAAGGTGAAGTTGCCTAAGTCAGTTAGCTATTTGTTATAGTTGAATCATATTCACACTTTGGAAATATACTGCAGAGCCTTATTTAATTAAGCTCCTTCTATTTTGCAATGAGCAGTGTAGAGATTATAAAATTTATGTGACTAAGGCAGCCACATGACTATTTTTGTGTTAGAGTCTGTATGTAAAAACATTTTTTTACTATATATTTAGTGATTTTACTTCTCTTTTAAATAATTCACAGAGTATTTAAAGCAGAGCCCCAATGTCAGACTAATGAAAATATTTATGCCCTTATTTTTAAGCCTTAAAGTACATTTGATTTTTGTGCTGTGATTAACACATCTCTTCTACCAGGGTGCTGCTTGTCATACACTATAGGAATACTTAGTCAATTTTCCATATGAGTTTAGAGGATATTAAGAAAATGGCATATATAATAAATTAAAGAAGTCTGTAAAAATTAGTAGAAGAGATTTGATAGCATGTTATTCTATATCTTATTGCAAACTATCTGTAACAATAATTAAGCAAAGAAACTGATTAATAAAAAATTCAATAAAATTGTAAGATAGAGAAAAGATAAAAGTCAAACATTTAATCTTCTAACTTTTAAGAGATAATTCTCCATGGGAGCCTTACATTTATGCATCTCTTGAGAGCAGACATTGATGGCCCTTGTTTGGGTTATCTTTTCAAGGAATTTTATAAAGTATTTACTGTCCAGTGTAATAAAGATAATGTCTCTCTTCTGGGAAGCTTGGTCACTTTTGCTTGAAGTCCATAATAAAAGATTTGGGTTCCTCAGCTATGATGCTAAACATTGTGTGCACCATATCCAACCATACCTCTTTGTGTCACCCTGTGGGACTTGGAGGGCAAGTGGAGAAACACAAATATAAAACTTAGGTGGCTTTATAGGTCATTAATAATAAAGCCTTTTCTTTTCATTTTAACCCCAGTGCTTAGTGACTTACTCCAGCATCTGTGAAATTGTGGAAGGGTAATTATTTTAACCTGTATGTAGCATAAATTCTAACATCCTTCAGGGTTATTGATTTTTTTAATTTTTATTTTTTGAGGTCCTGGAGGCCAGGGGTTGAACCTGGGACTACATATGTGGGAAGCTGGCACTCAACCACTGAGCCACCTCAGCTTCCCTGAGTTGGGTTTTTTGCTTGTTGTGTGTTTCTGGTTTTTCAGGAGGCAACGGGAACCAAACCCAGGACATTCCATGTGGGAGTCAGACATTCAACAGGTTGAGCCACATCCACTCCTCGATTATTGACAGGTTCACAAATAAATATCATATGCACACTGCAACTTAGGGGTTATTATCCCAAAGAAAAAAAACAGAATGAAAAATAATAGAAGAATTTGATATGCTCATTTTCTAAATATATATATATATAATGTTTTATTAAGACTGCCTTAGGTCTATAGCTTGTAAATCAAAGATTAAACTTTGACTTGATTATGAATGTTTGAAAATGTGAAGATGAAACAATTTCATTTTCACTGGTGTATATCCACAAGTAGAATTCTGGTTCACAGGATACGCATATGTTTGGTTATAATAGATATTGCCAAACCATCTTTCTAAAGTCATTTCATAAAACTATACACCCAAGAACAATGTATGAGAATTTATTTGTGATACTTTAAAACTGGAAATAGCCCAAATGTCTTTTGAATTAGAGGAAAACAGGGAAATTGTACTTCCATGTTAAGAGAATCATGGTACAGGGAAAATTACAAATATTAACCAGTAATCAGAAACTATGTCATCTTACCTAATTTCAATATTTACACTGACATGGGACAGAAATAAATGCAAAGAATGAGACATTTGATCAATATTATATGGCAGCTGGGGAAATATGCATATGTTTAAAAAATAAAATGCTATAGAGCTTAATTTTTATGAATATAATCACTTCTCAATATGTGTACTATTAAAATATGTGGTTGCCAGTCTTCAAATATGGGCACGGAAATTCATCCTCTTATAGAATCTGATTGGGTTTGATTAACAAAATGCAGTGCAAGTGATGTTCTGGAACACTCCAGCCCACGTTTTAAGACAAAGGGCAAATTCTTGTTCCTATCTCTTCAAATCTAGCTTTCATATCTGAGAAGCCTAAGCCACATGAAGGGGCCACATGGAGCATGGTTAATGTACTATATTTAAGAGGCCCAGGTAATCTTCCAGCCAACAGATACATAAACACACAAACATACACTGTGTGCATACATATGTATGTATATATGTATTAGTCAGCCAATAAATGTACCAATATTCCAATAATTGGTTGTTTTTTATAAAGGGTATTTATTTGGGGTAGACTTTTACAGTTACCAGGCCACAAAGCATAAGTTTCTTCCCTCACCAAAGTCCACGTGTTGGAGAAAGACAGCTGTCGACGTTTTCTAGGGCTCAGGCCTTTGGGTCCCTCTCCTGCTGGGGCTGCATTTCTCTCCAGGCTTAGCACTTCCTCCACAAGGTCAGCTGTAGACTATCAGGCGAATACCCTTCTCCAACATCAGAACTGCTTCTCAAAAATCTGCTTCTCCAATCTCGGTCTTTTGTCTTGCCTTTTATACTTGAGACCACACCCACCGAAGGGTGGGGCTCAACGTCCCAAGGACATGGCAGTTAATGCCCCAATCACGCACAGATTAAGAGATCAGTCTACAAGCATGATTCAATTTATGGTTTTGGAATTCATAATTACATAAAACTGTCAAGCCATTACAATATATGATTGTGTACATGCACGTATATATAAGTATATTTGTGTGTTTTTATGATTATAGATTTACATTTTTTTAAATGTCCCTCAAATATTTAGGGTCTCTTGCTGGCAGTATAGTTATGGAACATTGACATATGTCCTTATGAAGACACCATGATTACTCACAGAATGATCAAAAGTGCTTTTTCAGATCAATAACTTCATTTTCATTTGCCATGTAATACTACATTATATATGGTTTGCTGAAATAGATCTCTGTGCACCTGAGGAATTTTTAGCTTTAAAAAAAATCAGAACTGAGAATATATATTATTAAACTGCAGAAGGCAGAAAGCGAAATATATTTTGAGACATTAATGAATTCTCCCATCACTGGTACTTTATATTTCCCTAAATCTTCCCATCATTGAAAAGTCACATCATTCATTTCTCCTGGAGAAAAAAAAATGCAAATTCTTGATCTCAGAGTATAGACATAAGGTGGAATATTGAGAATCATACTTGCTGTATGAGAAGAGAGGAGAAGGGAAGGGAATTGTAGAGAAGGGAAAGGAAGGGAAGGAAGAGCTGGACAGTTATATGCTGGTATGTGTACTGGGGATGAGGCCCTAATTTTTGTTATCCTCAGACCCTTCCTGGCCAGATCAAGGTGAGAGAAAGGATAATCTACAGTTTAAAAAATGATTATTTGTATTTTTTTATCCTCATAGATGAATCTTGGTTGTTGACAAGGTTCCAGAGCTTCTGCTTACTCAACCAGTGTAAAGCAATATAGAAAAATGGCTGTGTGTGAGCCAAATGCACTGCACTGTACAGTGGTTCTCAAGAAGGGGGTAAATTAGCCATCTGGGGGCATTGACGATAACTGCAGACATGTTTGGTTGTAAAGACCTGAGAAAAGGGGTCTAGTAAGTAGAGTGCAGTGATCGTGCTGAAAGTCCTAAAATGCACAAAACAACAATGAACTATGTGGTCCAAAATGTCCATAGCGCCAAGGTTTTGAAACCTTGTCACAGAGCTCAATCAAGCCCCTGTGTAACGCAATTAACAGTGAAATTTAATCCATTACAGCCAAGATTAGCATGGAGCAACTTCATGTAAGAAAGTAAGAAAATACTGAGAAACAGCTAACCCCAAAAAGATCGTACTGGGAAGAGTCCTATCTGCCTCTAAACTTTCAACATTAGAGACAAAGCGGAAGTTAGAAACTGCATTAAAGAGTTAATAATCTGGGTAACATTCTTCACATAGCATTGCTATCCTAATGTTAAAACAGAACAAAATTTAAGTGGTGTTGGGGTGGGCATTGTTGGTATGAAAAGATCTCACATTTAAGAAAGTCTGAGAAGTTGAAAATAAAAATAGAGTGTTAATAATATTAATTAATGCCATGTGATATTTGATTAATATTTCCACATGATTTTTCTTTATCCCAAACATATGTATTTTATATATTTGCCTTTCACCACAACTTTTTTATTCACTTATCATGTTACAAGTGGAATGGTATGGAAAAGATATAAGTCAAATTTCTTTCAATTTCCTAGAAAATTTTTTTTGTGTGTGTTCAAAGATATGAGGACTTCTCAATTAAATGGAGGACAGGGGCCAGAATGTCTGTGAAGTTACAGTTTCCAACTAAGATAAGAAGGAAAATATGGCAAACTTTCAGAAGAATGAAGAGCCAATGAAGAGCAGTTTTAGGAAGAATATTAGAGTAGGAGACATGGACGGATAGAAAGCCATGACTTCAGAAGATTTTCAGAGTGCAAAATTGCTGGATAAAAAGGATCTGAATGAGAGTGAGGTTCAGGTCATGGCTGTATGTAGGGACTGCTGAAATAAAATGAAGAGAAAAGTTTTCAGGGAAAGAGAGAACAAGGAGAGTCAATTGGTGAATATGTCTATACATTTTCCAAAATCACAGTTGATTGTGATGGTATTACTCTATGCTCTTTAAATAAAGATCTGTAAAGCAAATTTCTTTTAAAATTTTGTACCAGAAGAAATTTTGTTTTGCCCAGTTTAAACATTTTTCTTCTTCTCTCAAACAAGGAAAACTACATCATATAAACCTTGTATTACTTTTTTTACTAATGCAATTAATAAATTAACACAAATATTAGAAAGGAAAAGAGAGTGAATAGAAGTGGGGGAGGGAGAGGGGAGACACACACACACACACACACACACACACACAGAGAGAGAGAGAGAGAGCAATAGATTAAAAATATCAAAAAAGTAGCATGAATTCCAAAGTCTCTCCTCATAAGCTCATAGCAGATTTAGATAATGGGTTATGCTGTGATATTCTTTCACTCTGAGCCTGTGCATAGCGATGATTTCTTCTCAAGTTGGCACTCCAGGAAGTCATTAATTTATTGAAAGTGGCAAGTGAGATGAAATGTCTTTTCCATTCTTATTACAGATGGATCAATTCTTTCCTTTTGAGAAACAGTCAAAGAGAAACTGGTACATATTTGTAATCATTGATATATCAGGTATATTTTCCTCCCTATAGGATATTCTTTCACATTTTGAGCAAATATATATCAGAATGCACTGTGTTATATGCTTGAGAAATAAAGAAGAATATGATTATTCTGGACATTGGGGAACTTAAAGACTGTTATCAACAAGAGTGTAGTGAAAAGGACACAGGGAAAGAAAAAGAAGAAACATGAAAATGTTGGACAGAAGAGAATAGTACAGGAAGAGGGTGGGTAAGAAAAGAGACACTGTGAGATTTGAATTTTGTGAATCCCAGAAAAGATTATGTTCTTAAACTAATCATTCATCTGGGGGTGGGGACCTTTGATTACATTAAATTCAGGGGGCTTTTGATTAGCTCACTTGGTGAGATCACTTTAGAGCTTTTGATTGGAGTATGTCAGTGAGGAGTGACCCTGTTGGGTCCCCACCCTCTTGCTGGATCTTATATAAACTGAGAACACACACAGAGAAAGAAGAGACACTGAGAAATTGAGTTCTGCCATCCTGACCTTGCTATGTAAGAGAGAGGACTCCAGTTGCAAAAAGGCAGAGAAGCTCTAAGAGGCTCAAAGAGTTGAGGCCCAGGAAGAAATGCCTGATCATCCACAGCTGACTTCAAGGAGAAAGTAGAGAGACACTGGCAAATCTGCCACCTTGCCTTGCAATGCAGCAGAACTCTAGAATCTGCCAGCAGCTGACCTTTGGTGAGAAAGCCTCTCTGATTGTATATTGATTTGGACAATTCAAGGCCTCAGAACTGTAAGTTTTTACCCCAAATAAATTCCGTTTATAAAAGTCAACACATTTCTGGTAAATAGCTTTTGGCAGCCTTTTGTCAAACTAAGACAGAAGGTTACATGTGAGCTGAATTAGGGCCTTGCAAGTTGGAAAATGACAGGAGCAGCAACAATGTGAAGAGCTAAGGAGGAGGAAGAGAAAAGAGAGCAACTAAGGAATAGCAAGTGGAAAATATTATTTCAATAACAGCTAAGAGTTTTGTTGTTAATGCTGTTTTTCACTGCTGCATTTCCAATTCCTTGAACAATGTCTGGCATATAGTAGGTGCTCAATCTTATTTTTTACTGAAACTCTATTAACTGATGTTCTGCTGTTATGAAGTATTCTGAAGTTAGTTGGAGATAGTGATATTAAAGATTTCTTTTCCTTTTTCATGGAGTATTACGCAATGAATTTAACACTAATTTTTACATTGGGAAGATATTTCAACAGGTATGAATTATAAGTTGGTGGTTATGCATAGCATTCATTATCATTTCATATATTGCCAAGTGGCTAGAGAGGGAATTTATTTTTCTTGAGGCCTGGCTTAAAACTGACTGTATTCTGGTAGTGGGTGTCAAGTATCTTTCCTTTTTAAGCTATTTTATAGTGTTTTCAGAATTGAGCAATTCTCTAGGGAGCTGTTAAAGTGTTGCCTGAGGTGATTTTATATGTTTGTGCTTATAATTGTGAAAATATAACTGCAGTTGCACAGCATGAATTTGTACTGAAACAGGTCTGCATAGTTTTACATCTGCTGCCATCCAGAAACAAGGGGAAAGGAGGTGGGTTTATGAGTCATCTCAGCTGGGTGATCATTGCTGGGGGAAAAATGGAACATCCCTTGGAAGAAAGAGAGCATTACTAAGGACAGCACTGAAATAATAATCTAAATGAATATCAAGGAGGAAAAATGATGGAAAGAAATGGTGTTGGGGAGTTTAGAGGATGGGGTAGTACATGACCTATGTGACCAGTGTGTTGGTGGATGGCAGCTCTATCTGCATTATTTGAAGGAATAGCTCTTGTGAAAAGAAGACTAATTATCAAGGAAATGTCTCCTCCTCCAGGGAGCTCACATCCAAAAAGACTGGTGCTAGGACACTAGAATGGTTCTTGGAAACTAGACTGGGGGTGGGAAAAGAGTGGCAAACTTGTCAATCTGAAAGGACATCCCTACTCTTTGGGATCAGCTAATCCTCTTTGTGGCTATGTCACAGTTCAACTCTTCCCTCTGACAATCCTACTTCTTCATTCATCTACAAATTGTTGAGGCCAAAGGCACTCCTGGGTAATACTTCTATATTCTTATCTCCAACTCAGAGTCAGTTTTCTAAGAAACCTGAATTAATATACTTGGTGCCAGGAATTATATGATAAACCAGTATCTAAATTAGAATTTTTTTATAGATTGCTTGGCATAAGGACCTCAACCCTGGTTTTATGTTCCAGAGATCCTCTGCCATGCTTTGGCAGTGCAATTGTTAAAATGTTTACCAGTAGAAATTGATAGGTCCCCAGTAAAATGCACTACACTGGTGATTACAATATCTTAGACCTTGGAGAGATTTAAGAAATACTAACTGTAAAAACAATAGAATTAAATAGCTATTATTGAGTTTCATTGATGCTTTAGAGGAAGAAAATGAAAGATTAAGGGTGAATAAACATCAATTAAAGCTGCTTTAGCAACTCTAGCTAAAATTCTTTAGCAGCATGCAGAGATATTTATCTCCTTATAGCCAGGTAAAAATTATAAGAATATAATCTTCTCAAACTTGGACAGTTTGTTCTACTAATTAGAGCTCCAGTTGAGAAGCATTGGAACCCTAAAACTTGGGATATGGACATATGACTTAGTATTCTTGAAAACCTTGAAATTCCATATCCCTCTGAACCTTCTGAGTATGCAGAAGTGGTTCACTGTTTTCCGTTAGATGCTAACACTCCACTCTTACTTGGTGATGATGTAAGTCGTGGGATCAAACTCCACCTCCCTTCTCAATCATCATACCATGGACTATGGTCACATTACAATATAACTTATTAGGAAAGTGCTGGGCTTGCTAAGGGACAAAAAATCTACATTTCAAGTCAGCTGCATGACCAATCCACAAATTTTGGAATGAGCTCAGACAGTATGTATGACCCTAGATATCAAGAGATCTATAGTAAGTCAGGTAGAAAAGAAAAGCTTATTGACTTGGGAGCATGTTTCCAATATACAGTATTTAAGGAAGGGCCTTGGTTATCCCTCCTAACATGCTTATTATAACCTTGGAGAAAGCCATGCACCATATTAAGTTCTGTAGATATACCACTGACTACCACTGACTACTGTTTGTGTAAACAGTAGCAAAAGGGGAAAAATTATAGAAGTAACCATGCTATAGTAGCTATACTATGTGAGATACAAAACCCCACCAACAGACTATGCTCCATGGGGGAGCCAAGAGGACACCCTGTTACATAAATAAATAAAGCATATACTTTATACTTTATGAGAGTGACATCATGGGTGTCCATAAGAAGCTTAATTATGGGTGTCCTCTTTTTGGCCAGGGTTATTGATAGGAGACATTGTAACAGAAGTGAGCTTGTTTACAGAAATGGTGATAATAGGATCTTACCATAATAGAAGCCAAATATCAGAGCTTAAGCATCAGATGTAAGGTGGGAGATATAATCATAATGAGTAGCAACAAGGAGGCCTTGATCTGCAGAGATGTATGAAGATGTTAAAGAAAGTATTCACCCATAAGGGCAAGAGATATGGACAGAAAATAAGGTTATTAGTCAATCATTACAGTCTAAAGAAATAAAAAGTGAATGGTCAGGACACTGGCACATGTATTCCCATAAGACTCACAATCTCTGGCCCAATTTCTGGCCTTGAGTCAGTTTCCAGAACTGGAACACATTAAAGAAAGCAGAGGTCAGATCCTCAGGAGGAGACATCCTGTAACACTACAGCAAGTATATACTGTAATTATTCCCCAGTCATTTTCCAAAGGAAGCTACTGCCATTTATTCAAGTAACTGTACAGTAGCAAAAGTAGAATATATTTTGAAGAAAGTTGGATAAACAGTTTGAGTTGACATTAATACTATGGAAACTAAATATCATTGTGTCATCATGCCCCCTATTCTGCTAGAGGAAGACATATAGGAACCAGATATTAAGTGCAGTAGTGACCTATGTCTGACTCATACTGTGTCTACTGGCTCCATGGCCGCACCAATGGATTGTTTCTCCTACATCTGAATGGATAATGGAGGTGCATATTTTGTGGTTGGCAGACCCCACATTGGATCTTTTGCCTGTGGGATAAGAACTATTGTTAGGATGCAGGTCAAGTGGAAAGCTCTTTATTGTCTACTCACTATGACCAAGATAGTAAATTTAAATATATGCCTCTTCCTGGGGGAGACAGATTAGTGATTAGTGCCATTCTTCAATGCCTAAAGGTAGTAGAACTAATGGAAACTATCATATCTCCATTTAAATATCCAGTATCTCCCTTACAAAAACATGATAGGTTCTGTAGAATTACATTGTATCACTGCCAACTGAACCATATTTTCAAACCAATTGCTCTAACAATACCAATTTTGCTAGAGTAGATTAACATGGCTTCTGTTAAATACCATGCTCCATTAATGTGACATATCATCCAGATTAAGATGGAAAATCAGAGACAATTCACAAGCACTTGGGATAGGAAACTGAGCAGAGCAAAAGCCCAGACCTCCAGACCAACGAACAAAAGCCTCTACCTGTGTTGAAAGTCTATGACTTGTGTTGAAAGTCCCTTAGTTTACAGAAGTGGAAAATTGTCAAGATTAGTTCATGATTTTAGGCTTGATATATATTTTCAAGCTGAAAAATAACTACTTCTAAATGTCAGATACCTTCAGGTATAGTTTTAAAAGACTATGTTGAAAGGAAATCTTCCCAATGGGCAGAGCTCCAGGTAATCACCAGTCATGCACTTAGTGTGGTAAGGGAAGGAGACTGAGATATATATAGTATATAGATATAGTCCGATAAGGCTCAGATAATGACTTGGAAGGTTGTTCAACAGCTGGAGAGAGAAAAAATGGACGATCAGGGACAAGGAAATCCAGTAAAGTGCCATGGGCATGGACCTATCAGTGGGGGCACATAATGTGAAGAATTTGTACTGCATGTTAATACCCACCACAAACATCTACTATTATAGAGACATTAAACAACTCTGTGAACAGAGTGACTTAGCAGTTGACTTCAGCCAGGCTTTGTCATTAGCTACTCAGTGCTGGAATGAAGGATACAAGCATTTAGGAGTTAAGGTAGAGAGATGGGTTCTAAGAGTATGGGTCACTTCTTACCAAGATTGATCCAACTAATGCTGCTAAGTATCTAACCTGACAGCAGCAGACCAAAATTGAGTCCTTCATATAACATATCCTTTGAGTAGATCAACAGGCACTTGGTGGTAAGAAGATTACACTGGATCTCTTTAACTTGGAAAAGACAGCAATTATTCTTGAGTAGAATTGACACATTTTGAATGAGGATTTTTCTTTCTTGCCTACAGTGTGTCAATCAGCACCACTATCCATGTCAAATGTTTGATACACCAAAATGGTATCTTGAATAACATCTCATTGAAAAAAGGAACCTAGTTAAGTGCAAGGGAGGTATGGGGAAAAACCAAAGATCCTACTGTACAATTAATCACTCAGAAGCTGCAGGCCAAATAGTGTAATGGGATGTAGGATGGCCTCTTTAAGGTGCAACTGAGGTTACGGGTTAAAGATGATAGCATGCAAGGATGAGATCTTAAATAAATAACTGTATAATGCTGTGTTCCAGGTAAGATGAATACATGAGTTCAGGAACCAAAGGATGCGAGCAGTAGTGATGATGATGTTTACCTTCCCTCTCAGTGGCCTATTTATGGAAGTTGGCATCTTGTCACCACAACTCTGGGCTTTTCAGACTTAGAGTTCAATTTTAGGAAAAAAACTGCTTTCACAAGGTACTGAGATAGAGTCCTAATGGACTGGAGCCCAGTTACTTTTGGTTCCTCACAACATGATTCCATCATGAAAGAAGAAGAAAAGCCAACCACCAGGAATAATTGATCCTGCTCATGAAGAGGACAAAATTCTTCTCTTTTATAATGGAGGCAGGAAAGAATATGCTTGAAACTCATGCAATTTACTGGAGTGGTTCTTGGTCATCTCTTACTTAATTTTGCATAATAAAGGGGAAAGTACAGTATTCATGGCCTAGGAAAGTACTGGTGATAAGAAATTCAGGAATGAGAGCCTGAGTCACTCCACAGGAATGTTATATAGACCAGAAGAAGTGCTAGTTTAATGAGTTTAGAGACCAAGGGATGAGAGCAGTAGTGAGGGGTGTCTATCAGGATAATAGAGTAAAGATGCAATGAGGATAGGTTGTGACCATAAGGCAAGCTGCAGCAGCAGAGTCTGTAGTTTCTCTAATGACTTTTCTCCTATAACTTTCCTAAGGAAAAGTTCCAGAAGTCTAGAGTAGGCATTCCCAGGATTTTTCCATGAAGCAATTGGATCCAAGTTGAGTAAGTAGTGGACTGTAGGGCCCGGCTAGATAGCTCAGTGGATAAAGAGCTCGCTGGGAAACCACATGGGAGGCCCTGGGTTCGGTTCCCGGGGACCTCTCCTAGCGGGCAGACCGCCTTGAGAATGGCAAGCCGCCATGGACGGGCCGGAGCCACCGTGGGCAGGGCAAAAAGCTGCCACGGACAGGCAAAAGCCGCCACAGGCAGGGCAGGTCGCCTGCAAATCGAGCACAGCCAGCCACCCGCGAACTGAAAAAGCCGGCCGTGATGGAAGCAGAAGCCGCCCACAAGCGGGGAAAGCCGCGCCTGCGCAGTGACCAAGTCTCGGCGCGTCGCCGCAACGGGGGGGAAGGG
>PVKH010026738.1:0-13150 GCA_004027955.1 Chaetophractus vellerosus
ATCTGCTTTTCTCTGCTGCCTCTTATCTAGCCTTCCATACTTGAGACCACGCCCACTGAGGGGCGGGGCTCAACGTCTCACTGACGTGGCAGTTAACGCCCTACTTACAACTCAATCATGCCCAGATGAACAGACCAGCTTACAAACATAATCTAATCTATATTTTTGGAATTCATAATTAAATCAAACTCAAACCATTACAGATATCTTAAGTCACTTAGATAGGGAATGAGCAATATTGTGACTCAGACATCCAAAGGTAGCACTATACAGTTAAAACAGCACTGTATTGAATTTGTGCAAATAAGTATGATAACTCCAAGCCCATGGCAAATTTGCTCCTATGTTTGTGTTAGCCGGGGTTCTCTTGGGAAACAGAACCGAGATAAAATATCTGAGATTTTATAACATTGTCTCATGTGAATATTTGGATGCACGAGCCCAGATTCCACAGGATAGGCTGCAAGCTAGAAACTCCAATGAAGGTCCTCAATGAATTCCCCAGGAGAAGCTGACTGTCTGAGTAGAGATGGGAATTCTCTCTTGTGACTGCTGAAATCACTTCTTTTAAGACCTTCAACTGATCGGATGAGATGTCTCTCATTGCTGAAGGAAATCTCCTCAGTTGGTTGTAGATGCAATCAGTCATAGATGTAATTAACTCACTGATTTCAGTCCACAAAATGTCCTCACAGTTCAATTAGGCCAGTGTTTGCTTGACCAAACAACTGGGCACTGTTACCTGGCCATGTCGACACATGACCCTAACCACCACAGTTAGTAAATTAACAAAATAGTGAAAGGAAATAATAAAGCAATCCTGACATTTTAGAATCATGTCTTGTCAAACAGAATAAATGCTGATTCCCATTCTTTCTGGTTGGTTAGAAGGCTAAGCAGGCTTGGAGACCATAGGTGGATGAAGAGTGAACAGAAAATTGAGTATTTTGAGTATTTTGTCTAGTTTCTACTGAGATCTTTGGGTGGATCCTCATGGATGTGGAAGCAGATAAGCCAAGTTTTGAAGTAAGCAAATTACACTTACTTGTAAAATGTTGAGAAATCTGTCCATTTTTTGTTTTTATTTTTTGTAATTTGATAAATTTGGTACCAATGTATTTTTTCTGATGTTTATATAGGTATCCTAGATTTTATTTAGATCTATTATTTAGAGGTTATGGTCAAATGTTTCCTTGTTATCCCCTTTTGCGTGTGGTTCAGGACAGTGTTATCAGGAATTCTGAAATTGCAGAAAGTTGAGGGTTTAGAAATACTTTCATATGTACTTTATCTTAAAATATGGGTTTTAGTATTAAGGGATGATAGAAATAATTTTGTTTGGCCAGCTCAGTTAAATTTGTTTTACTTAAATAAATACTTCTGTTTACGTTTTAGGCACTTAACATAAGTCTTTTATTGGCTGTGACTACCTAAATCACATGGAAGTAGAGCTAAGATAGGAACAAAAGTTTTATACCTTCTATCTCTTTAATTTATTTAAATATCTCCACTAGTTGATTTGTTTTCCTCTTTGTCTTTTATTCCGAGGTATTGACAGGCCTAAAACATCTATTCTTGGAGGTGATTTTCTCCACATATAGAGATGACCAGGGATTATAGGATGCTGTAAATCATGATCAGGCTATATTTAAAACATTTTGAACTTATATAATTTTATGAATCATGTGTTATAGATTTATAGAATATGAATAATGATACACTGTGACATTTCAGCTATCATTTTCGTTGGAAAGAAAAACTAGAAAAGTCACCAGCCCTTCAGAGAATTGGAAAACCATATCTATCAAGGTAAAGAAATAGAAAATGATTAATGTTTCATAAGTAGATCACTCAAGTGAACCCTCTTAGATTCACAAACATCAAATTTTTAAAGAACAAAATGGAATATTCAACAAATATTTGCATGAGCTACCCTGCTATATACTGCAAATCATAGAGGAAAAAATAGGGCACAACCCCATCCTGAAAATCACATTACAATCTGGGAAGCAGTGGGAGACCCATATAAATAAATTATTGTTTCTAAAAAGGCAAAACCTGGTAAGCCCCAGATGAAAGATATAAGTAAAAGATTATAGGGTTCAGACTCTACCTTTGAACTACTTTGGTGATTGATTTAATAAAATTAAAATCCTTGTTCCTGCTATGTAGCAGCTGTTGAAATTTGAGATCCTGTGGTCTAGTATAGAGGGAATAACAAGATGAGGTTATTGTCAGAAACGTGGGAGCTCAGGTTACAAAGAGGTGTATGAGTAAGGCAGGTGAGAGAGTTAACTATTAAGAAAGTGTAGAGGTGGAAATGAGTGGGATTAGAAAGACAAAAATAGAGACCTGAAGAACCTGAGAAACAAAGAAAGAAGGAATGAGCTAGCCACTGGTTGGGAAAGTTAGAGGTACATGTGACAGGATCATAAAAGAGCATTATAGGAATCTAACACACTTGACAAGCCACGCTACTTGTCTGGATGTTTGGTTTCATCAAAGGTAGAAGCCCCAAGCCAAGAAACTTTTATTGAACACCTACGATGTGCCAAACCCTTTAACCAGACCTTGAAGACCCGTATTTAATAAGGCATAGATTCTGCCACAATGACTGGATAATATCAAGATGAAATTTTCTGTTCTAAACTTCAAAATACAAAATGAATAATTTTATAGAAACAATCAAAATTAGCTGAATACCTGCTATACACCATGTTTACATGGTGAGAAGTAACAAAGTGTACAGTCCTTCAAGTCAAGCTAGACTGGATTCAAACCCTGGCTCAGTTACTAATTCGCTGGTGGACTTATAACCTCTGTTGGTCTTTTTCTTCCTCTGGAAAATGGGAAAATCATGGTTACTCCATAATAAAATACCTGCTTGAGTAATTGTTCTTCAATTGATTATTTACTCATAATTGCTTAACATAGTGAGCCAAACAGTACCTTGTCTAGCAGGCATTTAATAATTCTTGGTTGAATAGGGCTTTGGGCAAAATTGCATGATACAATGTATATAAAGTGTTTAGGCACAGTCTACAGCACATAGACATGCCAATAAAGTTAACTACTCTATTACAGATAAAAATGCAGTTTATAGGTGGTAGATTTGTGCTGGCTTTTACCTGTGATAGCTGTGGTTTGTGAAGAGGAAAGGGAGGTTTGGGGAAAGCATAGATTTTGGCACTATACTGTGAGAAAGATTTAAAATTCATTTTATACTTTAAACATTGATTTCCTAATTGGAAAAAAAAATAGCTTGCCCATTGATTGGGAGTGTTTCTTCCTACTAATTTCACAGAGCTATTAATATACCATTTCTCAGTGAATAATAACAAATTCATTATAAAAGAACACTTAATGAACTCTTAATGAAGAAAACACCTGACTTTTCCATTATGCCTTTCCCCTGAGAATCAAGAGACTGGAGTTCACTTATTACCACATTTTTTCCCAGATATTTAGGATTGATTTATTGCTAGCCTTTCGATTGCAGGGATATGGTCTAAAGAATCTAAAGATTGGAGAACATGGACAAAGCTCATATACTTTGCATGTTGCCCTGCCAAGTGTCAAGGAAAAACAACAAGTACAAAATAATAGTTATTCACAAGGGCAGACTATGCCCACCTCAGGATTCCCAATAGTATGTGTACTTTATATCAAGCATGTGGGCAAGGATGAACTAAAAAATAATATCAGCATTTTAAATTACATTTTAAATATAATCTAATCACGTTTCATGGACAAATAAATTGAAACGTAGAGATTTTAGGGACCGGGTACATTCATAGGGCTAACTGGTGACAGCAGTCATATTAAAACAAGCCTCTACAACTCCGTTACCATTTGCCCCTAACATAGCTATTGCATATCTTTTCTTACACAAAAAATATCATTAATACGTAGTGTCAGTTTATAACCATCATTTTAATGACTAATTATTGGTATATACACTAAAGGCTTCCAAAGTATGCCTCTTAATAAATAGCTGAAAAAAGAAAGAAACTGAAAAAAAATTTTTTTTGGTTTAAATCTCTTAAGTTCCTTTGTTGGTACTTAGTTCATTTATTTTGACAAGTGCAATTTAATTTTAACAACTGGCTTAATCAGCCTTAATGCTGACTCACTCTGGGGAACATTGAAGGAAAAGCAGGAATCACCATGTTAAGGGCATAAAAGGTCGTTCCTGTTGTGTGATAGAAGACAAAATATTTATTGCTTCCATTTCTTTGACGATGGACTTCTTTAGATTAACAATCACAACATTTACTGAGTGTAGCCGTTTGATATTATTTATGAGTTTATGAATTCCAAAAATACTGGTCTGTTCCTCTGGGCATAATACACTTTGATTGATTTAAATTCTAAGACTTTATGCTGACTTGATTAAATCAAGATTAGGGCTTTGATTCAACCGCATCATTAGGGCAACTCAGTTTGAGCCCTCGCCCACTTTGTGAGCTATATAAATGGACACTCAATCAAGGAAAGACACAGAAGCAGATACATAGGAGAAGATACACAGAGGAATAGAGAGAGCTCTATAGACACGGAAGAGGAGAGAACTTGATGCTGGGACCTGGGAAGAGAGTTGAGCCATTCGCCTGGTAGTTTACAGCTGATCTTGTAAAGAGAACAGAGCAGCTGAGCCCAGAAAGAAATGAGCCTTGGGAAGATAGACAAGTCCTATGCCAGACTACAGCTGAGATCAGAAGAAGCTGGACCCATGGAGCCTTAAGAAAGAAGAATGATTAGGGCTCACAATTGAAAGAGGTACAAGGAAGCATAAAGCCTGGTTTCAGTTAAAAAAAAAAGGCTTTGATTTAGTAGAGTTGATAAAAGCAACATATAATTACATTTAAAAGTAAGATTTTAGGTGTTTAAGAGTGAGTCAATAGGGGAGTGGATATAGCTCAGTGGTTGAGTGCCTGCTTCCCACGTATGAGGCCCCAGGTTCAATCGTCGGTACTTCCTGGAAAAAAAAAAAGAAAAGAGTGAGTCAAAGTTTTAAGAACATGTTCTAGAAAAACTTTGAAGAAACATGAGAAAACATTTGTCATTTGAGTGATGCTAGAGGTATTCATGGTGGAACTTTTAACTTGATGTAGAAAAAGATGGCCACTTAGGGATAACTGTTTAAAATCAATAAATTAAATCTACCTGTCTGTCTTTCTGTCTATCTATCTGAGAGAGAGAGGAAGATGAAATATGGAGACTAGTCCAGATTAGCCAAAACTGAAGAAGTAAGCAATTATATGGCATAAAACAAGACAAGAAACAGTTTGAACCTACTGTGTAAAAAATAAATAAAGCTACGATTCTTGGCCTCAACTTGGAGATGGAGGATGGAGCATATGCAGACATAGATTTTCCAGAAAACTAAAATGCTTACACTTAAGGAAACCAATTGCTTTCCACGTCTAACAATGAATTCACATGATCACTTGTTTTTGTAATCTTTGTAACTTTACTCTTTAAGTCCACTGTATCTTTCCACTTCAACTCCATCAGATTTCCTTTTACTTTGAAGTGACTGTGAGTAGTGCTTGTATCTGTTTCAGGGAAGATGAATCAGTAATACACCTAGTTTGGCTTTGAAAAGTTATTTTTGTGGTTCACAATTGTTTTCCTATTTAATTAGGTTTTTACGAGCTCTCTTAACATATGAAATTTTTACAGAAAAACTTCTACCACCCACTGCATCAACTCATCCAACTCATCTGGCATTACTGCCAAATTTAGGACTTCTGGTATAAGCCAGAATTCATGGAGCCAAGTGGACATATTTTATGTCCCCAGTTCCATATGTACGCTACATCGGCAGTGAAGTAAAAACAAGGTTTGACATGTATAGAACAAGAAGCTAGTGTGTGAAAAACCCCAGCAATCAGACCAACAAAATTAGAAGCTGGGGATTTTAATATCTGGTTAAAAAAAGAAGTTCTCTCCTGTTTTGAATATACTCAAATTTTGTGGCATATGCAATTATAAATATACCACACAATAAAATTAGTATAATTGATTCCTGTATGTAATATGTTGGAATTATTCTGACATTGAAATAGTCTGCAACAAAAAATTTCAGAGCATAGAATCACTAATTCAAATATTTGAAATAGAAATAATGAATAGATTCTTGGAATTATTTGATAATACAACTAATAACGACTGTAGTAGATAAACATGTTGGAAAACATTTTTTTTAAATGTAAATATTTCAATTCCTTGCTACATAATAAAATAAATGAATATAGCAAGAAAATCACAGCATACCACTAAATTAAAAATATCAACAATAAACTGGTTAATGAGTTCAGCAAGTAAAAGCGGATTTAAAAATTGTTTATTTTGTACAAGAATATTTCAAATGCCTTGAGATTTCTTACAGAAACTTGATATGTATGTGATACATGCTATCAATTATCAGTGGTGCTGAAGGATAATAAAAAGAAAAACTAGAGATTTAGAAAAAAACGGCTTCTAACTCTTACCATTAGGATTCAAATTTCGGATAGGCTTTCATGAATGAGTAGAATTAATGTGTGAGAAAAAAACATGAGTGAAGACTGTAGGCAAAGGCCTGATGTTAATAAAAGGCAAAGTGTGTTTTGAAGTGGAGGCAATTTGGCAGGTGGGGATGATTTGGGCATGTGATATTAAGTAGTTTGATCTTAGTTTATATTTTTTTGTTTAGACAGTGTGGAGCCATTGAAGATTGTTGGGAAGGATAGTGACTTAATTAAGTGGTGTTAATAATTTTAGGTTATTTTTTTTTCTCCTGAAAAGAGTTTGCATGGTTAAATGACAATCTGATATGACTATGAGGGAAAAGATTTAGTTTTATGGAGAAATTCTGAACTTAATCAGCCTGACTGACACTTGGTTCTCACTTACTCTCAATACATTCCAAGTGTTAAGGTTCTTGAATTTAACATAAAAATCATTAGGATTTCTGATCTATGGTAAAATTAGCATGTTGAGACAGATACATTATATAATGCAAAATTACTGAAACGAGGAAAGAGTAAATTCATGCCAAAATGGTTGAGAAAAATTGTTATACTTGATTCAACATATTGGGACTATTTCAAGATATTCTCACAGTAAGTTAAATCATGTGTTAAAGATATCAAATGAATTAGGACATACATATGGAAAATATGATCTTATAAAAAAAATCCATTTACAAGAGTTTGCATTGCCTGATTGCCAATCAGCTGGTGTGATTTATGTATCCTCTTTGCTCTTATTTCTGAGTATATGGATTTTGGCACTAACCTTTCTTCCTTTTCCATTCTTCAAATGAAGAGAAGTCAGATGGTTTCGTGTCACCTGATTAATATTACTTTTCAAAAGTGGATGAGGAATCTTATATCTGAGTCTATGAAATAAACTAAAAGTGAAGAAAATATACTTTACAATTCACTCTCTAAATGATTTTCTGTTGTGTTTCTATTTTAAAAACTTTCATATTAAGTATTAATATTTAAATATAAGCCTCTGAGAATATAGAAAAGATTTAAGAGTTTTTATTGATTATTTTGTTGCAAAATGTGTTTTTAGACCTAAATTATATGAAAAATTGGCACAATTCTCTACGCGGTTCTTTACTCTGCCATCAACCTCAACTTCCATAGAGCAATTCTTTTTACATAAAATATGTTATAATCAAATACTGAGTAATCAAGGCATGGGTCTGGTTGTGAATATTCATATATAGAGAAATACTGGTTTCCCCTGTAATGTAATTATTCAGTATCTTCAGCCAATTGGTTTTGAAAATAGTGTACTTGGTTTTCTTTTATTGAAATTTTGTTGCATACTAACAACTCTTTTTAATTGTTAAAAAATAGCATCTATACATTTAATTTAATTTATATTTGCTTAAAAATAATGTGATAACATTTTTACTTGCAAAAACATTTGAAAATTTTAAATCTTATCTATGTAGCCAATGAATGTTTGGTTTACTTTTATTTTTGAACCAGTAGTTTATTAGGCATGATTATCCACTAATATGTTTACTAACACTCACATGAGTCTGCTTATCAGAGCTTTAAAGTGATATCAAATATCAAAAATAAAAATCATATTCACCTCTAACAGATTACATGTTTATAGAAAAGCATAAAAATGAATTTTTAAATTAAATGTGGAGTATTTATAGGTATTAAATAATATTCTAACAAGATTAGTGAAATGCCAGAACCAGGCCTAAAGACAATGCTTCCTAAAAGCTCCTTGGAAGAATAGCACAGTAAAGCTATGTTCTTTTGGACCTCATTTTAAGAGATTTAAGAGATAGTTTCAGAACATTAGAAAATGGGGGAAAAATCTTTCATTCTTTTTTTAATTTATTGTTTCACTTTTGAACTTAAAGCTGGTATAGTTTCCCAATAGGTGAAGCAAAATACTCATTTTTGGTTTTGAAAGATCAAATTTTCCATTCCCTAGAGGCTTTTTTCACTCTGGATAACGATCTTCAGATCTTTGTAGTGAGGCTGAGACAAATTGCTTAAATGGGAAGTGTTCCAGAAAGTGAGCTACAATACTTGACCCGGTGTCAAGCTGGAGTCTGGCTGCTTTTTTTTCTTCTCCCACTTTAATGATGCTAACCTATGGTTATAGCTGGGAAATGGAATATATTTCTTTATGGAAACCTGTTGTTCAGTATCACAAAACCTGTATGTTATGCAAGAGCATTAATGTCTTAGCAGGAAAGAGATTTTAACTCTGCTGGATTGACTCTTCCCGAAGCGTTGCTCTATTAAGTTAACATTGACCATGTGTAAGATTTTGATTTCTAAAATCAGAATACAAAACACTTAATGGAAATATTTTAAGAACAAATAAAACTAAGACAATCTTTTTCTAAAGTTCAAGAAATTAGTAGAAGGCAAAGTAAGTTGTCTTTGTAATATGGTGAAATAAAATGTTTCCTTTTCAAATGTAGTTTTCCAAATATCAATAGTATTTGGAGCATTAATGACTTTCCATAAGTTAAAATTACTGTTTAAAAACTCTTTCCTAGCATGGCAGGAACAAGAAAAGATGGAGTTAAGATGATGCAGAAACTTATTCATAAGCTCTTGGATACAATAGCAAATAGTCAAACATTTTAGGAAAAGTAAAATATGTTCTGGTAAGAGATGTGGAAGAGTGCCAGGGCCTACAAATGACCAGGTGCTTTTAAGAGGAAAAAAAGAAACATTATTAAAGAATTATTATGGTGTTCTCCCTGGCATACTTTATTTAAAAATATATTTCTGTATACTATGATAAAACAGTATATATTAAAATGGAAAATAGAAATCTGGAGAGCTAATCAAAATGGGAAATAAAATATCACACTTTAATCAATAGCCCTTTCATTAGGAAATATTCCCAGTATCCTGAAAGTCAGTAATATATTTTTCACATCTAAAGTTTCACAGAAAATTAAAGATAATTTTTAATATCAAGCTCCATAAGTTATTTTATACTTTTGACTCCCATTACCAACTTTTCTTTTCTTATTACATATACTAGTTTTCAGCTTATGAATGTAGGTGACATATTTTTAAGTAATGGTTTCTGTCTATACTTTTATTCTGTTTTCTGATTATTTTTAATTTGATGCTTTCCTTCCCTGTTAGTTTTTTTAGCTGATGACACACCATCAATTATTTCTTGTTTTGTTTTCCAAACGAACGGTGCAGTTATTTCCCAGTCCACAAAAATTATTCTCCTAACACAGAACAAAATATTTTTATTGCAAGAGTTTTTATGGCAGAGTAACATGATAAATGAGCATTGCTCTAAACACTAATAATAGATCATCTTTTCTCAGAGAACAATGTGAAATATGTGAGGAAATGGTCATATTTAATATTGAAGTTATTTTAAAACCATTGCTGAGTTTTTTCTATAGGCCAGACTAAAAGTGATATGAATGAAATCTTTCCTTGATCTATACATTAAAGTTTCATATTAGAAACTGTCTTTGACCAACTTAGAATCCTCTGGCATCATTTCAGAAAATAGCACCCTGACTTGATTAACACATTACTTGAGGAACCAAATGCACTCTGGTTGTTAAAAGACTTGAAAAGCAGCCCAAGGAACAGATTTGAAAACAGGAAGCCAAAGTAGTAAGGGTGTGTTTTTTCCAAATTCTCAAAATGTTTGCAAAATGGCACTCACAACATCCATATATACTTTTTGGATCTCGTTATTTTCATTGGGAAAAAGTGCACAGTTTGGAGAAAACCAAAGTCATCTAATGGAATCTGTTTTAGTTAGGGTTCTCTCGGGAAACAGAATCAACAGGAGATGTCTGTCAATAATATAAGATTTTATAAGAGTCTCTCACGTGACCGTGGGGATGCACAAGTCCAGGTTCCGCAGGCAAGCTGCAAGCCAGGGGTTCCGATGAAAGACCGATGATGAGTTTCTGGGAGACGAGCTGGAAAATTCTCTCTGAATGTTGAAATCACTTCCCTTTTAAGACAGTCAACTGATTGGATAAAAGCGTCATCCATTCTTGATCCAATTTCCCTGATTGATGCAGATGTAATCAGCCATCCATGCCATAAACTCACTGGTGATCGACGTCCATAAATGCTGTTGTATTACAATTAGCCCAGTGCTTGCTGGATCTAATACCTGGACACAATTACCTGGCCGAGTTGACACATTAGCCTAACCATCACAGAATCGATGATTTTTATTATTGCTAAATTGGAAATTTTGTAACATTTGAGCTTTGAAATTCTTCTACCTCATGTTACCATTCACCTTTTCGGATATGGCATCATTAGGTTGCTTTCCTGAATTTTGGATAATACCGACATTTTCAGTCAGTTTCAAGGATAACTGGATTTGGTGTTATGAAACATACCAATTAGTTTTTCCATTCTTCAGCCATCATTGTCCTTGTCCCTATTTCAGCTTCACACAACCAGAAAATGGAAAATAGCAAACATTTACATTTAGAAACCCAGTTCTTCAACTGTCCAGATAAATGACCCAAGTAAAAACCACTCAAAATGTCAGGAAATTATTAATCTATTCATGATAAAATATAAGAGAAAATAATACCTATAATTTTGAAGCCAAGAGACAGTATTTGGTGTGATTAGGTTTACAGTAAGTAGAATGTGGGAATTGAGATACTGTTCTTTAGAAAATAAAACAGATTTCCAAAAGTTCCTTTCACAGTTTCCACAAACTGCTTTCAGCTGATAAGCAGATGGCGAGCTATTCGTCTTTTAGATGAGAAAGTGTTTAGTGTTTATACTTAATAATGAATTATTGTAGCTTAAAGGAAGAAACAAACAGAGTGTAAATGAACCTCAAAGTCCTCATTACAACTAGAATACTGGCATAAGAATTCTTAGCAACAACTTTCAAGTTGACAACTCCTCTTAAATAGAAATTTTATTCCCATATACAGACTGGAGAAAAAAGTGACTGTCTATATTGCACCCTCATGAGTCTAAGGCTTCCTGGCACTAATCTTCCTTTCAAACAGCACCCAGATTTCCTTAAAGGGAATTGCCTCTCTTCCACTGAGTGTTGACAGAAGATTATATTCTAGCTCCCTACTATCACTGCTTACTTTTACCTTAGACCTGGTAGTCCAGGAGCTTTTTTCACCCACCACTTATTTCAGTCCCCAACTTGTCCTACAAGGAGCTGATATTGGAGTCATTAAGGGAATCACAGACATCTGTTAAGCAGCCATCACCTCCGACCTCTCCTACCCCAACCTCCTTCTCTAGGGAAGTCATAAGCACACACTAAGACATCCTCTTGCTTTCTGCTGCCCCCACCTCCTCTTCTTTTGTGTGCTGTTCCACAACCTGGGGAAGATGCTAAGTCTAATGAAAAGGCCTGGTCAGACCTTAAACCCAGAAACCAGGAAAAAGCAACCTCAGATGCTTATCAGGGATCCACAGTGGCAGGGTGGATAAAAAGCACACTCGGGGGAGTGGATGTAGCTCAGTGGTTGAATGCCTGCTTCCCATGTGTGAGGCCCAGGGTTTGATCCCAGGTACGTCATAAAAACAACAACAACAAAACCACAGATAGTATAGATTGATCTCCATTCTTAGTGCAAAGTGGGGATTGTGAAACTGCTACCTATTAGCCCCAATCCATAACAGTTTTGAGTTGTAAATGACTATAATAGTCAGCCAAAGGGGTGCTGATGCAAAGTACCAGAAATCTGTTGGCTTTTATAAAGAGCATTTATTTGGGGTAGAAGCTTATGGTTACAAGGCTGTAAAGAGTTCATCTCAAAGTTACTTCCTCACCAAACTCTGTTGCCACGTGTAGAAGCAAGATGGTGGGTGGTGTCTGTGAGGGATCGGTCTTTCTCTTCTCTTAAGGCTCCATGGGCCCAGCTTCTTCTGATCTCAGCTGTAGGCTGGTATAAGGCTCATCACACTCCCGGGGCTCGCTTCTTTTGGGGCTCAGCTGCTCTGGTCCCTTTACAAGGTCAGCTGTAGACTATAAGGCTCAACTCTTTTTCCTAGGCTGCAGGATCAAAGCTCATTCGTCTTCTGTGTCTGTGGTGCTCTCTCTATTCCTCTATGTATCTTATTCTGTGTTCTCTTTGAGTGACTGTCCATTTATATAGCCCACAAAAGGGGCATGGACTCAAACTGAGTCACCATAATAACATGATCAAATCAAAGCCCTAATCTTGATTTTAAAGAGTAAAAGTGAAACCTCTGAATTTAATGTAATCAAAGGGTATCATGCCCAGAGGAACAGACCACCTTACAAACATAATCAATATCTCTTTTAGGAATTCATAAATAATATCAAACTGCCACAGTGACAAAAAGATTATTTGCCCTTACTGGACTCTTTATACTGTGCAAGCACTAAAGGGATCATTTGCTGTAAGTTTCTGTTGTAACCTTGATGTGTGTTCCCATGATGCACTGCTGGAGCAATTCGCTCCTCAGGCGCTACTAGCAGCAGTGGCAGCTGCCAGGGAGGAGGTGATGACAGCAGCAGACACTTGCTGGTCCAGTAACCTGAACAGACGTTCCTTCAAGACATGATTATTGTCTTCTTCTGCTTTCTGTTTCCTGGTTCTCTGGAGCTTCCATAAATCCAACAGTCCTCAAGCCTGTACTCTCAGATTCTGGTT
>PVKH010026739.1:0-13151 GCA_004027955.1 Chaetophractus vellerosus
ACGGAGGGACCTGGGTTCAATCCCCAGGATCTCCCGGTAAAAATAAAGAAAAATATAGAAGGTGCGCAGGCCACCAGGCCCTGTGAGTGGGTGTGCTGTCAGGCCCCGCTGAGCCATGCAGTAAGATGATGACATAACAGGAGAGTGACACAAGGGAGAGCCAAGACAAGACACACCTGAAAAAAAAACAGGAACTAAGGTGGCACAGGTGGTTTCCAGGATCAAATCCCAGAGAAGGATGAGAAGAGTGGGCAGGAAACAGATACAGAGAATTGTCCAGCAAATGGACACAAAAACAGCAAAAACGAGGGTGGGGGTGGGTTAAAAATGGATAAAAGTAAATAAATAAATCTTAAAAAAAAGTTGGATGAATTGGGCTACGAAGTTTGACCTCATCTGCCATATTCACCTGACTTCTTGACAACTGATACCACTTCTTCAAGCATCTCGATAACTTTTTGCAGGGAAAAACGCTTCCACAACCAGGAGGATGCAGAAAATGCTTTTCAAGAGTTCGTCGAATCCCAAAGCACAGATTTTTATGCTACAGGAATAAACTTATTTCTCATTGGCAAAAATGTGTTGATTGTAATGGTTCTTACTTTGATTAATAAAGATGTGTTTGAGCCTAGTTATATTGATTTGAAATTCACAGTCCGAAAACGCAATTCCTTTTGCACCAATCTAATAGAATCGCTTCTTCAGTATACATGTATAGTGTCCATTTTATAAGGGAGTTGGTGGATGACCAAGTGGAAACAAATCTTCAACACACAATTTCATTGCATGTATGGCATTGCATGACCACGTCAGGGACAAGGGTTTAAAAAACTGCCCTACCTTATTTCTGTTTCTAATAATTTTTAAAAATCATGGCAAGTTTAAATTAGTTCATTTCGTTTTTCTTTATAATATAGAAATTTGCCACACATCTCAAAAAAAAAAAAAGACCTCAAAAACTTATTGACATGTGAATATTCTTGCTGTCCTGATTTTGTGATAATTAGGGTAGGCTAAACATTCACTATATTAGAAACCATGCATGTGTCCCCAGACCTAGTTTTTCTCCCTAGGTCTGGTTTTTAGAATACTGGTGATAAACCAAGAAAATAAAAACAAAAACAAAAACAAAAACAAAACAAACAAACAAAACAAAACAAAAATCTTATTTGACTAATTTTAAACTAGTAATATATTCTATTTCTACTTATCTTGTCTATTACCTTCTCCCTTTCTTGATTTATAGGAACTGGGGCTTCCATCTCGTCCCATTTGGCACTGTCCACTTTCCTGATGAAGTTCTTCTTCAATTCCACTTTCAGATGATTGCCCACATACTGTTCCTTCATTCCAACTTTTATAGTTTTCATCTGAACTGTGTCTCACATATAGTGTTGATTCTGAATCTGTATCTCCATCATGATTGGTTCCATTGCAGAATTTAGATTGTGGACAATGCTGAGGTATGAATCCAACAAACTTCATTCCTCTTTTGGCAGCAATATTAATCTGAAGTTTAAAAACAGATGGTAGAATAAAATGTAAATTTCACTTACATGGATTTTTTATCAATTAACCTTTGGGCTTATTGAGGAAATCCATTAGAAGAAGGAGTAAGTTGACCTGTCACTGAAGATCCATTCATAAACTAATAAAAAATAATATAGCACTAATCCTAACTATGTCACACCATCATCATGCCTTCTTCAAACAGAACTTATATTCTTTAGAAGTTATGAAAACAGGACCATGTTTTTCTCTGAGAGGCTATGGGGAAAAACTAATAATTCTATGGCATGAATTTTGCAGATCAGTTAACAATGGTCTCTCCAGTTGAAACGAAATTAAATTGTTCCCTCAACAATAACATTACCAAATATATTTTCATTAATGAAGAGATTTACTCATTAAAAAGCAAAAACACACACACAGAATTGTTGTTTTACATGTATGTAAAGAAAAATGTTAAATGACTAATTTTCAACAAATATGCAAGTATAAAACATAAGTCCAATCTATACTACAACTCTATGAAGCTTTCTGACCTGCTATGGTCTCCTACCGGGGCCAAATTCACATCATTAGATTGAATCCTATGGGTTAAAGAATAGGATTCAGAAGCACATTACATAATGTCAGTGAAATAATTTGAGACCTTAAGCTTGGTTATTTTCATGCTCCGTACTTTACCCCATCCTGTCTGCTTTTGCTCCATTTCTTTATTCTATTTGTGTCCATGTCCTTCTCCTGTATTAAACTGGCAATTCTTTTGAGGGCAGGGACTGTGTCTTAGTTATCTTTGTATTGTTCTGTATGTAATAGGTGTTCTGAAAGTACTTGTTAAATAAGTTAAAATGAAGAAATAACAAAGTCTTTATGGTCATTGTTTTAAATGAATAAACATTACCTGGGAGGGAAGAGAGTTATGATAATGGTTGTAAAATGAAACATCTGCCATTAGAAAAAACATGAAATGGAATAAAAAAGGCCAGGGCGAGCTGGGCCAAAACCAAAAATCATATGTCAAAACAAAGGCAGTTGGAGCTATGTACCCCCAGAAAACCATGTTCTTAAACTTAATCCATTCCTGTGGGTGTGAAAGCTTGTAAAGAGGACCTTTTGATGAGGTGACTTCAGTTAAGGTGTGCCCCAACTGACGCAGGATGGATCTTAATCTTATTACTGGGAGCCTTATAGGGAAGGTCATGGAGAGAGAGAAAGCCATAGGGAGCAGCCAAAAATGGAAAGTCTGTGGAGCCTGGAAGAGAAAGGAGAAGCCAGGAGAGGCTGCCATGTGCATGGTGATATGACAGAAAAGACTAGGACCAAGGATTGCCAGCAGCCAGTCCCAGAATACCACAGTGTTCTGGGAGAAAGTATTGCCTTGATGACACATTTATTTTGGACTTCTCATAGCCTCAAAACCATGAGCCAATAAATTCTCATTGCTTAAGCAGCCAGGAAGCTAAAATGGGGCAAGATAATTCAGCTCCAGCTGATTATAATGGGAATGCAAGCCTCATATGTCCAGCTACTTCTATTTTAAAGAGAAGCTAGGAGTTTAAAATGTAAAATTTCACAAAAATGGCATTTTATGTGAAAGTCAAGAGTTTTAAATTTTGGCTCTAAATTATTAATAAACACTGTGAATGCTAAATAAAATATATCTATAGGCAGAATTCACAGACTCTGTCTGTGACTACTGAGTAATGGTTTGGGGACCTCTTCATGTAGTTTTCTGTTGGCACTGTTAACTATACTGAATTTGCCAATTGACATTTTGGATGGTATGGACAGTTTGATAGGTTTCAGAGGGGACAGGGGGGAGGAGAGGGTGGAGCATACAAGAGAGGAGTGGAGGGTGTGGACCCAGGGACTGGAGGGGGCAGATATGAGGCAGTGGTATGCTGGAACTGGCTTTTCCAGGCTCCCAAAAACTGATTCTGCACATCTTTCCCCAAGTGCACCCTTGGTGACATCAGGCTGGTAACTTGAAATTGGCAATGGAGGGAGTATTTACACCATAGAAATCAGGATGAAGCAGGGCTCCCCTTTCCCACTTTGGAGAGCCAGTTTACCAGCATCCCAAGTAGATGAGGGTGACCCCAGGGACCTGGCAGGGACTTTCTTTCTCTATCTTGACTCCTTCTTCCCTTTTCTCCACTCACTCCACAAACTTCAAATTTCCAAATAGAGAAACTAATCCATAGTCATTGTGGGAGAATGTGGGCAAAAGTACTATGGAAGATGAGCATTGCACTGCAATATGATGGGATAGGTTTTCCCAGCTCCAGGGAAGTCCATTCAGAGAACAGGTGGTAGAGTCCAGAACTCAGTGGAATGGACTCCAAATAAAGCCAGATGTATCCACTGCCCTGCCCGGTCTTGAAACCTAATGGAGGCTGGCAAAACAAATAAGACACCATTTATGTTGCCAAAAGATGTTTCCTGAAAAGTTGTTTTCCTTCTGTCTTGGCCCATTTCTCACAGATTTTCCAGCAAACACTTGCTTTCTAAGTGGGAAGAAGGGAGAAAAGCTTTAGGCAAGTTGTGTAAACTGATGAGCAAAAAGATGTGGTGTTTGTTTTGAGTTTTTCTCTTTCTATTCATTCCTTAGGTTAAGCTAAGAAAGAAATGCACTTGTTTTGACTTAAAGACCCTGAAGCCAAACTCTCTTTTATCCTGACATTGAACCCATGTACCATCCACCTTCTCCTATAACAAATACAAAATGAAGGCAAAGGAGAGTGAATGAGAAGGGATGGCAAGGCAATGCAGTAAGATGGAAGGATGGGGAGATGGAGAAATGAGGCACAGAGGAGTGAAGAGAGAAGTGAGAGAATGGTGAAGAGGAAGCCAGGCATTAGAAAAGAAGACCTTGGGACCTGGAGGCGCAACGAAGGCAGAACTTTCAGAAGGTGGGAGGCGGGTGTAGGTATGTTGAGCTAGGACAAAGGAATACAGGTGGTGCAATACAATTTACTCCATAAATAAACAAATTGAGATCATAATAATGAATTAAGCTTTGAAAATAACCACAAATTTTCCTTTATATCAGGTGTCCTATGAGAGGAGAGTGGGGTGGTAGGGAGGCATGGCATTCTGCAGGTTGAAATAGGTGAATTTATTGTTAGTGGTTTCTCTGTAAGTCTTACAAGTTTATTTGGGTGAAAGGTGCAGAAGGCTTTCTCTGGAAAGGTCTGGTAGCAAATAGAGTATTAATGTCTTTGTTTTTTAAGTTTGAGCATTGACATATATAGTTTTACATTTTAAAAATAACTTTATTTCAAATTCAAAAGAATAAAACAACAACAACAAAAAGGCAGCTCAACAGGTTGTGGAAGCATTACTCCTGAAAAGTTCTGTCCAAGCACTTTTATCTCATCTAATTCCAACTACTAACTCAATTGTCCCTCTAATGTTCAAAAAGATACACAGATGAACAAGATTAATTAAATGACATAGTCAAGGTCCCTTATTAATGAAAAAAAAATGAAGAGAAAAAAATGCTTAATCATATTTGTATCTCACAAAACCAAACCCCATACTCATTTTTTAAAATAATTAATGTAATTTATAGACTATAGTTAACAACATTGTAATGTTTTTGTAGCAAAATCAAAGTTGGTATTATATTATGTTAAAGGTAGAAAAAAGCATTGATATTTTTAAAAAGTTATTTTTATTTTAAAATGTTAAGAAAAACACTTGTAATTTTAAACATGGAATGAACACTGGTAAAACTTGGCTTAGAATCTAGCTGCTCAACAATCGACTCTTTATACAAGGCAGCTGTTCAGAAATAATATTTGGCATTCATCTCTTGCTCTTGTTCATACACAGGGCAGTGTTCAAATATTTCATGTGCTATGCTTCCTGAAGTTTTTCTCTTCATGAAATAACCCCATTACTCTAATTGCTGAAATAACAGTACTTTCCTGTTTAAAAAGATCTTTAACTGTGTCCAGGAAGTCAAGTGAAAAACAAGAGCTCTGATGATGATCTATTAAGACTAAATTAATAGTAACATTGTTGTTTTCAAACTTTTCTGGAGTGGATTTATTCCCAGAAAAAAAATTAGTTTCCCAGAATAGTAGTAGTGAAGAGTATGTACACCTTGTTTATAAAAATCTCGTCTCAAAGACTGTTCCTGAAATACCTTATTGAATGGTGATTTATATCTAAATGGAAACTATCACTACAGCTATAACTGGTTATATGCACACCAAAGATAATCTTACACATGTGGGCATTTAAAGTTTGGGAACAACATCAGAAAGAGTGAACAAGTTTCACACTTTCTTACTTAAAATGCCTTAAGTTTTGGCTTTATGTATTTAAATAAAAGCCGCACCTTACAAATATGTCAATGCAACTGAAAAAATTTCACCATAGAATCCCATCAATTTAGAATACTTATGAATGTACAATTTATGTCTTGGTTTTAATCAACATATATAATTTTTCACATAAGTTTCAATTAAGTGCTATTGTATAAACTTTTCTATCTTGGCATACTCTATATAGTTGTCATGTTTTACACCCATAAAATATTCCATTGTATTGATAGACCGTTGTCTCCTTAGCAGTCTAGTCTTAAAATTGTTGGGAATTTGGCCTGTTATTCACTGTTGATTAAAATATCTTTGTATAAAAATGATTTTTCCCCAAGTTAAACACAGAATTACCATATAACCAGGCAATTCCATTCCTAGGTATATCCCCAAAGGAAGCGAAAACAGGGGCTCACATAGATACTTGTCTACTAATGTTCGTAGCAGCATTATTCACAACAGCCAAAAGGTAAAAACAACCTAAGTGTCCATCAACAGATGAATGGATAAACAAAATGTGGTATATCTATACAATGGAATATTATTCAGCCATAAAAAGGACTGCAGTTCTGATACATGCTACAACATGGATAAACCATGAAAATTTTATGCTAAGTGAAATAAGCCAGATACATAAGGAAAATTTTGTATAATTCCACTAACATGAAATGTCTAGAATAAGCAAAGGTATGATTAGAGGTTACCAGGGCCAGGTGGGAGAGGATGGGGAATTATTGTTTAATGGGTATAGAGTTTTGTTTTGTGATAATGAAAAAGTTTTAGTAATGGATGGTGGTGATGGTAGCACCACATCGTAAATGTAATTAATGCCACTGAATTGTACACTTAAAAATGGTTAAAATGGCTAATTTTATGTCATATGTATGTTGCCACAATAAAAAAGAAAAAAATGATTTTTTTCTTTTCAATTATTTTCTTGGAATATAGTCATAAATAGAAGATTAGTAAAAATGTTCTTTAATGAATTGTAAGAAACGTACCATACTAACGCAAGGTGTTAATAATAGGGTGGTACATTGGAACTCTGTATTTTATGTATGATTTTTTCTGTAAACCTACAATTTCTGTAGCAAAAAAAAAAAAGAGTTTAGTGGTTCAAAAAGTAAAACTCGATTTATGATTCTTAAAAACAAATTGATATTCAGAAACAATGAACTAATATATTATAATGCACATTGCAATATATGAATGTTAACTTTTCTTAAAGCTCTGCCAACATTGTATATATTAATTTTTATTTAATTTTCCAGTTTAATAGCAGTGAGGCATTACTTCACAGCTGTTTTATCTGCACAAAAAATCACTGGCTAGGTTGAACTCTTTGCCAAAATCTCTTTATTATTTCTGGTTCCTTTGTATTTACGGTCCATGAACGACTGGACATTACCTTCATGGATTTGTATACATTCCCTATATGTTCTGAAAATGAAGTTCCCATAGGACATACTTGTTGCAGATTCTTTTTCCCTTTAACTTAGTTTTCCTATTTTCATGTATATGTTATACTTTGTTACACAAACTCCTGAAACTATTCATAATTGAATATGACTACTCTTCCGATTCTTTCAGGTTTTTTTATACTTAAAAAAGTGACTGTCTCATCTGAAATAAGAACAACTGCCCATTTTCCTAACAGCATTTAAATGATAGTAGTTCTCTCATTTTATTTAATCAGGTTTGTTATTAAATTTCATATATGTGTTGAATACTCCAGTCTGTATTTCTGTTTTTAACCCTGTACAATTTGGTACAAGGTGCTTTAATATGTTTTAAATTCTGGTAGACTCAGTCATCTATCATTTCCCTTTTCTTTTTTAAAGTAAGAAAAAAAATCAATGAAGAATAAATACCATACATTTTTCAATATCCCATGAAGAAATGTATACATTTTGGGGCAGTACCTTTTCTATCAATTCTTTTGCTATGTCATTTGTTGGCATCTCATAAGTTAGGGGAAACTCCTCAATCACAAGCCTTGGGTGTCTTTGTCCACTGAGTGCTGCTTGATGCTTTGGGCTGTAAAAGAGAGAATATGTTCATGGTTGGAGGTCAACTGCTGATTTTCAGCTAATATGCTCACATGAAAATGAGTAAGCAACTCACAGAAATGGTCAAAGCAATCATTTTTTGTTTATTGCAAGCCTGGATGGCTTTGTATATAAAATGTCAGAGAAACATACTAACTTCTATTAATTTAAATTTCTTTAATTTAAACTTCTCTTAATTTTCTAATTTGAAATGGAAAGAAAACTTCCTCTCTGTTGTTTTAATAAGAGTTTTGAGAAATGATTTTAGATCAGTATTATACTTCATTGTTGTGCAAAAGCCCAAGTAAAAATCCTATTTAATTTTGCCTTCTTATTTTCCCTTTCCTTCTTTTCTGATGTTTTCCTTGCTTGTTCTTAGCCTTGTCAGTGCACTGCTAAGTCTTTTTGAAGCAATGCTAAAATCAGAGAAGATCTCTCATACATGGTTGATAAGGTTTGTAATTAGACACAAGTATTACTACTGTGTAAAAATGTCTTGTTTGTATAATGCTTGAACTAGTAACTATCTGATGACATGTGTGAAGTCTGTACACACCTTCCCAGACATGTATAAGTAGGCAGTTACTTAGTAGCAGACAGTGTGCCTTAAATGCACACCTGAATTTTTTTTTAAGGCCCTTTCTTTTTTCCTGTTTTCTCTTTCTTCCTCTTATTTCTATTTTCTTTCTCAACTTAGCCCTCTCATAGTTAAAGTGATTGATTGTTGATCTATCACTATAAAGGGAAAACACCATTTTTACCCTGGTCTTTGAGATGGTTTTGGTATATGGAGTTGTGTAAACAAAATTTAATTATGTTAATCTAAGACATTAGTCTGGTTATTTTCATTCTTCATTGGAAGGAGCAACAGTATCTTACCATGAAAATTATCAAACTTACTAGTCTGGCAAAATGGTTTCAATAGTTTTTGGAAAAGTGGGTATTTTCAAAAGTTTTTAAAAATTAAATAAAATGGATGGATTTTAAATCCTATTTTGAGGAGAAAGCTGACAAGAGAGCTACCTAATTTGTGAAAACCTGACATGGTATGCCTTCCCTGCTGTGTAAAATTTAAAATGTAGCAATAGTTTCTGTTGCCACCATTAAACAAAACAAGATAGAACAGTTCAGAAAGTTCAACGAAAGTGGTCTTCATTGGTCCAGTCGGTTCTTTTTTTAACGATTAATAGCACTGGTTGAATTGCTACACTCACATCTGCTGGAAATGCTACAGGAGTTTATAAGCACTTCTTAAGCCTAATTTGCTTTCTCTTTGTCCACCTACATTCTCATCTGTTTGTCTGCAAGGAGCTAAAATCAATCAGGAGTTTAAGGAAGGAGGTATAACTTTGCTTCCCTCAATCCAGGTTCAACAGCTAGAAAATGTACCTAAAATCCAAACCCCTAATTATCCTTTATTTCCATCACTTTGTTCAAAACTTTCTTTCCTTTTAATCAATGAAAATTGTCACCCCCAACACAATAAGGACCATGCTTACTTTAATTTCAAGCGTGACAACACCACCCTGTATAGGTAACTTGCTGGTAGGTGTTTTTGCTGCCCCACAGCTTGTATAACAGGATGAATAGCACCAACAATATATCCTTTAAGATAATAGTCTTCTACTTTTGTTACTATATCCAGAATTGAATTTATCTTGATGATTTCTGGGTTTGAAGAAGCTGAAATATCAAAAGCAAAGAGAAATGTGTTCATTCAGAAAATTGGGTTATATTACTTCTATTTATGTGTGATAATACTCATGAATAGGAAAATATCCATATGGTTTAATCTCAAAAAAACCTACAATAATATGTATAATTTATTTTGTACTTCATTTCAGAATAAAAGCAAAACTGACCTTATGATCTAGTAAATATATAATACTATCACCTATATGTCTCAAAGCAGAAATACAGTCCTTTATGTGCTTTTCTTTTCAACTGAGGCAATTTAATTTTTTAAGATTTTATTTATGTGACTATATTTCTATTAATAGATATTGAAGTCATATATAAGAAAGGCAATAGTAAACTGAAGACCCAATAACTTTTGTGATTCTGATAAGATAGATGAGATGTATAATTTCTTAAGAATAAAATTCATAAAAATCTAAAATTAAAAATGGGAGAAATGGCATTTGTTAAACAGGAATTGTCAAGTGCTTTCTTATTCCAATTAGACTTCCAAAGCATCATGTTTTAAGTTTCTCAGGGAAGCTAAACATGTTATTTCTTTTGTTACTTATATAAATGTAAAGGAATTGAAAAAAGTAAAGGTATACAGAAGTTCTTTTCAATAAGTAAAAATTCTAAATGTAGAAGAAATGCAAATGCAAAATCAATAGCTAACTGAACCATTCATTCCCTAAAGCAGTAAAAATCTGTAGAACCTGTAGAATAGTACAATCTGTATAATATTTAGAATGGTAAAAGGAAAAGGGTGTGTTGTTTGGGAAAGCATTCTTAATGTTCCAGCAGTAATAATTTAAAAAACAACTTTGTTTTCTGTAACATTATTTCTCATTTTCTGGAAGACAGTCAAGAATTAATATCTAGAAATAGATCTGCAATTTGATAATCTCTTGAGTAAAAAAACATATGAAATTATTTCCAGATATGGGCAGTGGTAGCTATTAACCTTTGTGCAGTGTGGTCAGTGGTGTGAAGCAAAGAACTGCTGCTGATTGCCTGAACACAGGAAGGAGGTTAAAAAGCAGACAAGGAAGAAGGGTCAGAGGAAATCCCCTCCTCCCCCTACATTAATATCCATGCAATAGAACAGAAATCCAACACAGTGGGTATTCATGTCGACTTCTCAAACTAAAATAAATCATTCAGCAGAAAAGTTACATAAACCAGGATGAATCCATTTCCTCCAATTTTTTAATCCTCTTTTGGATTTGACCTAATATTCTATTTACAATATATCCTCTTCATCATTATGAATAGGAATGAAAACAAAGAGAATGAGCCTGGACTTTGAAGAAACAGCTGGGCTTCATTGCCAATGGCTCAGCACTGCCTGGTTGTTGTGGCAATCCACTCAGTGGTTCATTTGGTTTTACTCTTTTTAGTACTCAGACTATTGGCCTTGATTTCTAAACAAAAGAAATGAAAATTTATAAAATAAAATGGAGTAAACTCTTAAGAGTAAGTAAGACTTGTTTTTAGACCTATATGCTAAACCTGCAAAAATTTAAAGAAAATTGCTGTTCTTTAATGGCTCTCATTACTTACTACAGAGCGTGGAAGTGCTTTAGCACATACAAAAGAATCTTCATGGTCTGGCCTCTGCCTATTCTTGTAGTCTTTCTTTGTGGCCAGCTTACTTGAGCAAGCCTGAACTACTTGGAGTTCTTGAAACTCCCACACATGCCCACTGGGCCTTCATTTCCTTCCCTGCTTCCTGGGCCTGAGTTAATCACTCTTTTCTCTGTGTTATAGTTATTTTCCTCCAGAGGGGAACAAAAAGAAGAGAGACTCACTCAATTCAGTTTCTGGTGGCTAGACCATCTAAATGACTTTTCAGGAGTGATCCAACTTTCTGGATTGGCCTCATCTGGCTCCTTGGGGTGAGATAACCTAATAAGGAAGAAACTAGTGGCAGAAAAGCCTCACAGAAAAAAAAGGGGGAGAGTCAAACTGAAATGCTGTAAAATAGGATGGGTCCCAGAATTGAAAATATAAGGAAAAGGGGCACTGAGAGAAAGAATTTAAAAAACATCATAGGAGCTAGGAAGAAAATTCTGCACGAAAACAAACAGAACAGGTCAAGATTCCCAGAGGAGGAAGAGAGGAAAGGAAACTTTCTCCTGGAGGTGAAACAATTGCACAAAGAGAACAATATTAAAAATTGTACCACATACCCAGAGCAAGAATCAGATGAAAAAGAGCTGAGAAATTCTAAAGGTCTAGAATAAGTTGGAACAAAAGTCAAAGCCAATCAACAATAAAACCCTAGACAAGAAGGAGAAACTGACCTCCAGAGATAACTCATCAAGATAATCAGATGCCCAGATATTAGAAAAAACTTACAAGGCATACTAAGAAACAGGAATATATGGCTCAGTCAAGGGAACAAACTAAAACTTCAGAGAACACTCAGAATTTGGAACAACTTAACAGAAAAGTTCAAACAAATCTCATAAATCAATTCAAGGAGATGAAAGAAAATATGGATAAAGAGCTAAAGAACATTAAGAAGACAATGTGTGAGCAAAAAGAAGAATATGAAAGAATAAAAAGAGACATAACAAAAATTATGGGGATGAAAGGCACAATAGTAGAGATTAAAAATACAGTACAGGCATACAACAATGGATTTGAACAGGCAGAAGAAAGAATCAGTGAGCCAGAAGACAGGACAATTGAAATCATACAGCCAGAAGAACAGATAAAGAATAGAAAAAAATTGATCAGTTTCTCAGGGATTTGAGTGATAGCATGAAGTATACAAACATACATGTCCTGGGTGTCAGAAAGAATATTTTGAAGAAATAAAGGCCTAAAATTCCTCAAATCTTAGGAAAGATATAAATATATATGTAATGGTTTGACAGTTTTATCTAATTATGAATTCCAAAAATATAAATTGAATCATGCTTGTAAACTGATCTGTTCATCTGGGCATAATTGGTTTATGATTAGGGTGTTAACTGGGGCACATCAGGAGGGCATTGAGCCCCGCCCCTCGGTGGGTATGGTCTCAAGTATAAAGGCAAGGCAGCAGATTTGAGAAGCAGATTATTTTAAAGATTTATTTTTTTATTTATTATACATCCCCCCCTTTTTGCTTGTTCTTGCTGTGTTCATTTTTCTCTACGTTCCTCTGTGTCTGCTTGTCTCCCCCTGCTGGGGCGACCTGCCGAATCAGCTCACCGGCACAGAGGCCTGCCTGCTTGTGGGGGCTCACCCTTGCTTGTGGGGGCTTGCCTTTTTGCCCACCCATGGGGGCTTGCCTTTGCCCATGGTGGCGTGCCCCGCCCGCGTTGGCTTGCTTTCTCGAGGCGGTCCGCCCGTTCGAGGAGGCCGGGGGACCGAACCTAGGGCCTTCCATGTGGTAAACCGGCGCCCTACCAACTGGGCTATACAGCCGGCCCCGAGAAGCAGAATTTTGGGAAGCAGTTCTGATGCTGGAGAGGAGCGCTCCAGGAGAAGACAAGTGAGCTGTTTGCCTGATAGTCTACAGCTGGCCTTGTGGAGCGAGGCAAAGCGTAGAGAGCCTCATGGTCTACAGCTGAACTTGCAGAGGAAACAGAAGCTAAGC
>PVKH010026740.1:0-13151 GCA_004027955.1 Chaetophractus vellerosus
TTTTTAATTCAAGTATCTTTTTAAAGATGCAAACCACTTGGTGGATGTAACCCAAAGCTAATGATTTCCTTCGCTTGTACCCGCACCTTCCGCGACCTTGGGAGAGCCAAGCAATGCCCTCACCTGCACGCGTTTATAAAATCTGTGTCAATGAGATATTAGCTACAGTCAAGAGTGGATTCCAGAAAAGAAGACTAATAAGCGGGCTGCCCCAGTGGGGCGCAAAGAACCCACTCCCCAATCCGGGCAGGTAGTGAGGAAAAAAACAGGAGGCGGGACTCTGTTGGCCCGTAACTGGAAGCAGCAGGCTGGACGGGCTTTAAGGGCCCTGTGCTAGCAGCCGCAGCAGTTCCGGCTTTAACGTCGTGTGCAGTTGGGTCTTGGGAGGTATTCCCAGCAGGCACCCGCGGCCTGGGTGCAGCAGCTAAGAGTAAACGGGTGGGACTGGGTTCCACCTTGTTAATTTTCGTTATTGAGGCCACAACTAAGTTGCCAAAGGTGAAATTCTTGGTATAGCACAAAACAGACCAGAACAAAAGCCATGAACGTTTTCTGCAGTCAAGAGAAAGCCAGAGCATCGAAGACCCTTCGTCTCTGCTTGGACGCCGCGGTCAGCGCGATCCGCTGGCTCGCTGAGGCCTCATTGCCCTGCTCGCAGGGGAAGCCAGTCTTTGGGCTCGGATAAGAGGGAAGCGTCGCCTTTGGCTCTCAGTTTTGGAAGCTGGAAGGTAAAAGAATTGACTAAAGGGCATCACCTGGAGTGGGCCTGCGGCCTTGTTGGATGCAACGGGAGAACCGTGTCAAGGCCGGGGGCGAGAAAGGATGGACGAGCTGGTAGCTCTTCCTCGGATCCGGAGCCGTTTGGTGAATTCAGATCACGAAGGAGATTCAGACGTGATAACCACTACTTGGCCAGCCAGTCGGCACTCCAGATTCCTAGATGTCCAGCCACCCGAGGTGATCCCTGTGAGGTCTAAAAGTTTTAACCCCGTTGGTTGTAGAGATTGGAGACGACAATTATTCCTCACCAACGAGGAATTCTTAATGAGCGGGGCAGAAACTTGTTGAATATGGCCGTGCCCTTTGTAGGACTGGATGGTGCGTGAGGCGCTGAGGACGCTCAGCTCGGGTCCTCAAGCAGCGGAAAAGGGGGAAACTGGGCTAAGGGCACTCCTGGCCTGTAGGGAGCAGACCCTTCATAAGCACGTCTGAAATTACGCTGACTGCAGGTCTAGGAAGAGTGCCTGGAATTGAGCGAGCCTAAATCCTAGTCCTGTGAGAGACTCTGGTCAAGGATGAGCCGCCATCTCTCCCACACCCCTCCTCACTCTGCCCTATTGTCTGTCCTCTCCCACGCGGCTTGGTGGTAGCGCATGTTTGGCATGAACGAAGTTTGGGGTTCGATCCCTGCTAGACCAGCTGTGTCCCATGTAGGGGTAGTACACTCTGTAGGTCTGGCTTTTTGCTTTTCTTAAACTACTTTTGATTTATTTCCCTCTTTCCTTCTCTTGGTTTGGCTAGTGGATAGATTCTTTAATGTACAGTTCATTAATTTAAAAAATAATATTTTTCAAATGTTCACGTAGTTTCCACATGAGAAGGCAGAGTGCCTTGTAAGATGGTCCTAGCTGAGGCCATTACCCAGCTGGATTTGGCTTCTGTTTACAGTTAGATTTTGTACTAAACGTCAAGAAATCCCCTAATGGTTTGCTCTAATCATCTATGATTCAATTTTTTGTTTTGTTTTGTTTTTGACACAGGCTTTTCCAGAAGGCTCTTGATCTGAATATTTTACATTTATCCTCCGGCTCTGGTATAAGCCACTTTTGCAACTGCTTTTTCTGAGTGGGCCTGGTCTTATTTACAACATTCAAGACCTATAAAATCCAACAAACTATAAAAAGCAGATATGGGGAAAATGGATCAAATAAAGAAAAGTGGGTTTCACTGAAGTCAGTTGTTACACATTTGGTTTTTTAGCACTTTCAATATTCCTAAACAATTTAAACTTCAAATAACTAAATCAGATTTCATATTTCTAACCCTAGTTTGAAAGACAAATATGCTGCTGTGGAAAATTTACTGCCTCTACTTCTAACCCCTCTCAGATCTTGGAGCTTTAGTTCTTTGGGTTTTTGTTGTTGTTTTGCGGGGTAAAAGAAAGGTTAGGTTTAAAACAAATGTTTGCTTCCACTCCGTGATAGTTGACACAAATGTTTTTATGTTCCCAGGCCATAAACAAATATTTTGTTTCTTATTTCTCCTATTTCGGAAGAGATTATATTTGAAGTCAAAGCTGAATAGAATGTACACTGCTGGTATAAGAAGGCAAAACAATGACTACTTTCTGATTAGCTGGCTGGCTGAAGCAAAGAAAGTGAGTACGAGAAATTACAGGCAAAGAACAATTTCAGGCAAGAGGAGTTTGTTAGAAATTGATATGAGGAAGGGGAAAGGCTTCCATCAGCACTCTTTAGTTCTTTCTGTAAACTGGAAACAACTGCTGTTGTCAATTAACATCAAGGATACAGGCTAAGAAACAATGTTTCCTAAAATCACAGTCAAAAAAAACGTGCTCTTGGAAACCATATCTGTAAGAATGAAGCACCTCGTTGTTGCCATTGTTATCTGAGAGTGGTGGTCTCTTTGACAGAGACTGAGACTGCATTTCCAACCAAGTCCAGTAAAGATGTTCAGGCACATCTTTTACTATTTATCTTAAAGATGTAGTTTCAGGAAAGCAGGGTTCTGAGTCCCTTCTCAGCCAAGGCCTGATGGTAATCACTTTTCACACAGCCCTGCTTTGCTTTTATTCTATTGAAGCACTGCTTCATTTAAATTTTACTGAAACTCTGCCTTGACCCTCTAATACTTTAAACGCTCTGTCTCTTGCTTTGTTTGGTGAAAGCCTGCACTTCTATTTGCATTTCCCCCTTGCCTGAGCAAGAATTAAATTAAGCTTTTATGTGTTAAGATTGAATAACTGTGATTTATTTAACAATTTGAATATAGAAGCTAAAAATGGACACTGTGAAGTTAAAAGGTGAAGAAATACAGCTGGCCTTTAATAAAAAATAAAATAAAATTTTGTGAATTTAGGTATAGGGAAGGCCTTAAGACACAACAAACCAACCACATAAATAAAAATATCAATTAACTTGCCTAGGTCAAATTTAAAAAAAAATTTTTTTTTTATTAGAGAAGTTGTAAGCTTACGGAAAAATCATGCAGAAAACACAGAGTTCCCATATACTCCCCCCATTATTAACACTTTGTTTTAGTGTCAGCTTTGTTAGAAATGATGCAAGAACATTGTTATAATTGTACTATTAACTCTAATCCATAGTTTACATTAGGGGTCACTGTGTTGTACAGTACTACCTTGTTGTTGTTTTAGTTTGTATTCTAGTGGCATATATACAACCTAAAATTGTCCTTTTTAAAAATTGCTCTTCTAAATCACAGTCAAATATAAAACTCAGTGGTGTTACTTACATTCACAATGCTGTGCTACCATCACCACCATCTACTACCAACACTTGAAAAATCAGGAATAAAGGGTAACGATATTTGTAGCACCTATAAAGAAAAAACTAGTATTAAAAATAAATAAATGCTCTTACAAATCAATTTCCAAAGGAAACCAATTAGAAAAAAAGCAAAATAGTTCATTTTTAAAATCTAACCAACAATGTTTATGGAGGTAGAGCTTGTGTAAGGCAACCCGGGTTGCTGGGTTAACCCACAAAAGAAGTGTACAGTTAATGGCACGTGCTTGCGTGGCAGGTAGTGTTTTGGTCTGCAGTGAGCTACAAGGGTCATTTATTTTTATTTAAAATGTTCTGAACCAGAGAACTTTGTATATGTTGTATGAAACTCTCCCATAGCCAATAAGCACTAGTTTTTTAATTCAATCAGGCAGATTACAGTATCATTTATAGTTTTATACTTCAGGTTGAAAGGAAGGAAGGAAAAAGGTGGCAAGTACATCTGCAGCCTCAAAGGCAGAGAAGAGTTGTTCTTTCTCTGAGAAATATTGTCTTCCTACTGAGGCAGGTCAGAAAGGGGAAAGGGAGGGCAGCGAGGACATCTCAGGGGTGGCAGAAGCCAGGCCTGAACTATTATGTGTAAAACTCAGAAAATTAGTGATACCATCTTGTTCTGCCCAGCTGGAGGGAACACGTGGCCCTAAGCCCTTCCCCACCAGCTGAAGCCACTAGGCAAGGAGACCCTCCCTTTGCTCCCCTACTTCAGCTCGGGGCCCAAGTCACTGGAGGCGCCTCTTCACTAGTGAGAGTGCCCGAACTCATCTTCTTTCACTTTGCAATAAACACTGCTTGCCTGCTTAATTCATGGTGTGTCTTTGAATTCTTTCTCACAATGTGGCCAAGAACCTGGAAACCACACCTGGTAACACTCCTCTGCAACGTCTGCTGTGTAACCAGCTATCTGCTTTGGTATCTAGGAACTGTTACTAAGAAACAAAATTGGAAACTAACATTTCCAAAATGAATTCCCAGTTAGCCCACCTGAATGCTCAGTAAATGCCAGTGTGTCCGACACCATTAGGAAGAGAGAAAGAGATGGGGCTATTTTTTATTGATCTAGAATTCGGCAAAAGCAATGGATGCATTAACTTATTTTTCTTAAATGCCTTGGGAAAGCATAAAGAGATTGAGAGGTGATGAGTTTCTCTCTTGTTTTTTATTTATTATTATTGGAATAAAGAAAGTGCTCTAAGAATGATTGAAGTGATGAATGCACAAATATGTGGTTACACCGAATACCTTGATTGTACACTTTGGATGGATTTATGCTTTATTAATATGTATCAATAAAATTGATTTGTTTTTTAAAATGCCTTGAAAATGAGTGACTCTTGAGTTGTACCTCCCATTGGGCTGCAGAAATAGGCCTGTTCTCAATTTTATGGAGTTTCCCCTCACAACTCAATACCAATTCCCTTTCTGCACCTCTGGTGATGTTACTTGAAACCTGCCCTTTTCTTTTCTGATTTTAAATCTACTTTCCAAAAAGAAAACAGCAAATAAGTTAGAAGAATAAACTCTAGACTTCAAAATTTATTTTGAACATCATAATGTGCTCATGGATTCTGGTTGCTCTTGAGATAAAATTAAAACTCCCCAATATGACTTATCTTAGCCCTACCCTCCTCCAGCCTCATTTCTAATGCTGCTTGCCCATATCCTCCCAGCCCTAGTCTACTTGGCTTTCCTCCATTGCTATACCCGATTCTGGACTCCCTCTGCCTGACTTATCCTGTGCTCTGCCTGAATTATCCTGTGCTCTGCCTCTCTTTCCTATTCTCTCTTCTCCTTTCTTTGCAATTCAAGGCTCTCCTTCTCTGATCTCCTTTACTAAACCAAATCCCTCTTGAATGTTCTACTTCTCAGTCATTTTTGTTCATAGCACTTACCACAATCATGCTATTTATTTATGTTTGTGATTATGTAATTAATTTCTATCTCTCCCTCTAAGCTCTTATCTCTGCTGGAGCAGAGACCAGTCCTGTTAAGCTCACCTTTCCAGTAGGCATCCAGTACATAACTTTTGGAATGAATTAGCTCCATAACCATCACCTAAAATATATAAAGGCAGATCTTTCACTGTTGATAACAGCTTTAAAGGGGGTTTGTGCACCACATAGAATTGGTTCCAAAATCTATTTCAGTAGTCTCATCCCAGAAGCAAACAGAGAAATATAACTTCTTGGAAGTAAAGCTGATCTAGAATAATGCTCTCCCAGTCCAGCCATCTGCCTCCAGTGGTCAGATTTACATCAACTGAAGAGAGGAAATAATATGCTGTAAGAATCATAGTCAAGAAGTAAAATATATCCTTTTCAACAGCTTACCCTTCCTTAACACCCATTTGTGATACACTCCATTGATTTATGGACATCAAGAATTTTTTAATGGTTTGCGGATGTCCAAGGGCTTCAGGAGGCCAGTGAGCACTTTGAAAGAATATACAAAACTTTTTCTCCTCTTTTATTTTTTGGTGGTCATGGACCAAAGTTTTCATCAGACAATCAGATAAGTTCGTGTGCCATGCAATTTTAAGAACTAATATTCTAAACCATTCTGGATACTCCTTGTTTGTTTGTTTTTTAAAATAAATATGTTTGCTTGGTATTGTATGATTTAAGTAAGAAGGGCTTAGATTTTGGGAAACCAGAAGGATATATTTTTAGATGATTTATACAAAAATGTCTTCCAATTTTTTTCAGAAATTCTGTTTCCTTGAACCCCCCAATAGAGTTAGATCCGAATATATCCATGTGATCCATCGTTAGTAGAGAGCCTGAGATTCTATGAGAACGCGGGTGGCATAAAGGGAGGTTGGGAGGATCGAAGCATACTGTGGTTAAAGACTATTTGAGACTAAAGACTGGAACAGATTGCCGTGTGTCTTTCCTTAAAAGGACCGGTTTTTAGGAAGGGGACGCATAGGCCCTGCTGGGACTTGAACCCAGGATCTCCTGTTTACGAGACAGGCGCTTTAGCCATCTAAGCCACAGAGCCAGCAGCAGGTCGCGGGGTGGCTTCTTCAATGGTCAAATCGTATTCGAGTAGCGGAGACGTCTGGTTTAGATCAGCTCACCCGGCTCGCACCTTGCACCAGACCGCCTTCGCCCTAAGTGCAGACTCGGGAAAGAACCCCTGGAACTGAGACTCCCTCCAGATCTAACACAGACACAGATCTGCGCGTTCTCACAGCCGCTCCGAAAATGCCCTTTCCCTGCCGAGCCGGTGACCTCGTGGGAAGGGGCACGGATGGAAACCCCAACTTACAGCGGGGCGTCAGCGGACAGGGAAACTCCTCCTTCTCTGCTCTATGTTCCTCGTTTTGATTAGGAGGATGTTCTTTAGGATCTCCCTCCACGGATCTTCACCTTGTAGAAGCTAAATAAACATTAAGTGGCTGATTGCAAGATAGAGAACCCTATTAACGTCTGAGTCCTGGTTTACTGCCTTGAATGGAATTAGAACTGAGGAGGTTCCGAAAGGAAGCGGAGCGAGTTCGCCACATAAGCACGTCCGCCCAGCTTCCAGCGCCTTGCTGAGACGGAAACGGGAGGCTCCAGAAGTCTTTCTCTAAGCAAGCAAAGGCTGGAAGGATCTCTGGGACGCGTAAAGCCCTCGAGTTTCAAAGTCCTTAATTCCTCTCTTGAGTCTTGAGACAGTTGCCACTGTCTATCCCCCTCGGGATATTTTTGTGGTGAATGTGAATTACTTTGTCATTAACCAGGATCGTCACTTTTAAATCTGCATTAACGAATTGTTATGTTCGGGACCGCCACCGCTGCTCCAGTTACAGGTACTGCATATTTACTGTGCTGGGAAAGCGACAGCCCCCAAATCACAATGGACCAGGGAATCATGCCATTTCCAAATTCTGGTTAGCTGAACTGCGTCAGATCAATCATGTTTAAATGTCAGCTGCAAATGTACAATTGAGATGGCAACATTTACAGGGGAATATTGTTCAACAAGAGTGCCATTATTGAGTGCCTACTATGTGTCAGGTACCAAAATAAATTCTGTGGCTGTAACTAGATCCAAGAGGGCCACAGATGATTAAAACATCAAACCAGGAAGCTCAGTAAATTATAAACGCACCACAATAAAAGAAGTGCAGGGTTTTAGGTGCACACAGAGCAGGGATGATTCAGTGCATAATACTGTTTTAGATATATTTCTGACACTACCATTTTTTGACACTTCTTCTTCAACTTTTTTACTTTTGCTGGGAAAAGGCGTGATAATGTTTTAGTTGCACAAATAATATTTGAATATATCTGGAATACTTTGTTAATCTCAGACACTTAATCAAAGCAAAGAATATCTGCCAGGATGGAATGAAATAAGTTTGACCAAGTTCAGAGGTAGGGAGGGCAGCTGGGCGCTTGAAATAAAATTAAAGAGGCAGGATCAGTGGAATCTGTCCCAGGGCAGTCGTCCTGGAAACAGACTTTCACTCAAGGAAAGGCGTGTGTAAGTGAACGGAGGAGGCAAAACCCCACATGAGACCCCAGGCCAATCTGATGCCAAGGCCCTGGACGAGCTTGGCTGTGGGAGGGACAGGAATGTGGGTGCTGGAGAAGGGGGTTGTACAATTGCAGTTGCTCATTGCCCTCAGTGAATTCTTCCTTCCTGAGAACAGGAAGGTCCGACCTAGTACTGGTTAGTAGGCGTCCTACTCTGAGGAAGAACGCCTGCTGCTAAGCTTCTTTCCCCCAAACTTAACTGAAATAACTTTATTTCAAAAGGAAACAGTGAACACGTTTCTTCCTAGGAGTTAGGTGAGAGGTCCATGTCCCCTAATTAAAGATGCTGAATACAAACTAGAGTTCAAAATAGAAAACATAAACAAGAAAAAATTCAAGAGGAAGAAGGTGTTGAATTAGTGACCTAAATCCAAAGTTTCTGAGAACAGCCAGAGGTAGGGAGATGGTGGAAATAACTAAAGAACATTCAGGCCTGGGGTATCTAGCAGATGTGTGAGAAGAGCGCTTCAGCCTGGGAAGGACAAGTTGAGTTAAAAATAAGGTTGGGAAGGATGAAAGCTGAAGGACAGATGAATCAAAAAGAGCTGGCAGGGGGAGGGACTACTATGGTGGGAGCTAAAAGCATGCCTGTGATCTAGGAACAAAGAGTAGTCTGGAGCCTGAGAAGGTTTGAAGGAGTGGGAGGCGAGAGAATGGGGAGAATGGAGGAAGTAGCTCTATGAGACCCAAGGTTGGAGATTCGGATGGATTGGCAATTTAGGGATAGGGGACAGAGTGAGTGCACAGGAGAAAGTACTTTGAGGGAAGAAAGAAGTGACAAGTATGGGTGTTGGCAGCAGGAGGGGTTCTGCAGAATGGGACCAAAGAAAGGCAAGTTGGAGACAGCAAGATGAGCTTCGGAAATAAGACAGTCAGGCAATTGGTGAGTTTTATGCTAAATAGTAGTGTATTTTGCCCTAATACAGCATTGCCAGTGGAAGTGCCATTCAGGGTCTAATGAAGAAAGTCAATATCGCATTTATGAATCACCTACATTCATCAGTGGTTTAGATGCAAATTCATGACATTGGGTCAGCAGAAAGTCCTTTTGAACTTATTCATGGCAGCTTTGACACCAGCATCTTGGTCCTTTTCCAATCTGACAGGGCATCTGTTTGAGTCCTGATTTTACTATAATGAGGCAGGAGATAGTAAGAGCACTTTTTAGGTTTTTGTTGTTGTTGTTTTAAAGATTTATTTTATTTATTTATTTCTCCCCACCCCCTTGTTATTGGCACTTGCTGTATCCATTTGTCTTCCTTGTTTCTTTGGGAGGCACCAGGAGCGGAACCCAGGACCTCTGATGTGGGAAGGAAGTTCCTGTCGCTTGAGCCACCTCTGCTCAGTAAGAGAGCTTTTTAATTGTTAAGCACACAAGGATTGCTAGACATATGTCAAATGGATTAGCTTTAGGGAAGAGGCTACATATTTCCTGGTAATCTAGAAGTATGAATATTAGAGCATCACACTTTGGGATATTACTCAAGTGAAAGAGTCATTTGAATGACAAACTATACAATAAAATCTTGGTAAGATAATTAACTAGACCTAAATGAAGGAAAACTGAAGAAGTGCTCTGCTTTTCAGTTAGAAATACAAGGATTTTCATCTTTTGAAGATTTATTATTGGCGATAGCTCTGAGAAAAAAACCCTCACATTCAAACAACAAAAAAGGTAAAATGTTTAAAATGTAAAAAGAAACATAAATACATACAAAATATCAAAAAAGAAAAAGAGGGAGAGGATTTCCAAGCATTAAAAAAGGGGGAAAAAAAGGAAATCAAATCCAGCATAAAGTGCATGAACTGACACCATGTAACCTAGAGGAGTAGATATGCCAAGGTTGATAGCAGCTCAATCTTAGTTTCCTCAGAGCCAGAAGTCATGATCTTGGTCTTGCTTGAAGGCATATGTCTGGAAATGAGGCTTCTACCCCCACTGGGAGACTACGAAGGCTTTTCCCACCAAGGACAGAAGATTAGAAAATTTTAACTAATTTGTAACACAAAATGGCAAAAAAAAAAAAAAAAAAAAAAAAAGTTATTTTCTGCCAGAGTCTCTTAGTGAAAATAACTAATATCTCCAATGAAAAATAAAAATCCAAGCTGTACCAATCTGGGGTGTATGGCCTAAATTTATCCCATCCACAGAATGCAGGAATATCAGACCAGAAATCAGTGTCAAAACTGGTCCAGGCACTACCCCAAACAATGGGGCTCCTGAGGGCTCTGGAGACACCCAGGTCCTGTGGTCGTGGCAGATAGCTCTAGAGTTTGGTGCCTTGCCGGTGGCCCTAATTTGGAGTTTGTGCTCCCGAGTGTGACAGAGTTGGACTCAGATGTGACTTCTATACACATGCCTCTTCTGTCCCTTTTGTTTGAGCCTATAGTTGGTGCTGGAGTTGGTAGGTATACGTCCAGGAGACTTGAGTCTCTGGGCTGCCTATATGCCAGCTGGGTCCTGAGCCTCAGAGGAGTTGCAACACCTACTCTCCAGTTCATTGGACTCACCCAGGACAACTAACGAGGAGGTGCGGATGGACAACTACCACACCAAGGAACCAAGAGAGCCTACAACTGCAAGCAAGAGAGTCCCATCCACCAGCCATATGGGATCAAAGCCCCCTCTCAATTAGAGGTGGAGTGGGCCTCACCATTCCAGAATCCTCAGGATTGGGGAATAAAATATGGACTAGAGTGGACTTACTGGTATTCTACTATAGACTTACTGTGATTCCAGCAATGGAAGAGATTATATCATTGATGTGATCTCCAGCCACTGGAAGTGCTGAAGTCAGGGAGAGGAGAAAAGAGGTGTAATATGGGGGCATTTTCGGGACTTGGAATTGACCTGGATGATATTGTGGTGACAGATACAGGCCATTATATATCCTGCCATAGCCTACAGAATTGAGTGGGAGAGAGTGTAAACTACAATGTAAACTATAATCTATGCTTAGTGGCAATGCTCCAAAATGTGCTCATCAATTGCAATAAACGTACCACACTAATGAAAGAAGTTGCTAATGTGGGGAAAAGTGGGAGGTCTAGGGAATGGGGCATATAGAACCCCTTATATTTTTTTATATAACAATTTATGTCATCTAAGTATCTTTTAAAAATAAATTAAAATATATATACATACATTGGGCCCAGTGGATAGGGTGCTGGTATACCACATGGGAAGCCCCGGGTTCGGTTCCAGGGACCTCTCCTAGCGCGGAGACCGCCTTGAGAAGGGCAAGCCGCCATGGGCAGGCAGAGCCGCCGGGGGCAGGGCAAAAAGCAGCCAGCCACCCCCGAACTGAAGCAGAGCTGGCTGTGAATAGAAGCAGAAGCCGCCCATAAGCGGGGAAAGCGACGCCTGTGCGTTGACCAGCCTCGGCGGGTCCCCGCAACGGGGGGGGGGGGGGGGGGGGGGGGATATGTAATAAAATAAAATAAATCTTTAAAAAAAAATATATATATATATACATATATAAACTGGTCCAGGACTGGTGAACTCCAGGGAAACTGACAAAAGAAGTGGCAGATAATGTCTTGGGCGAGTTTGACAGCACATAGTCCTCAGAAAAAAAGCAATCCCACTAAATATATTACAATAAAGATGATGTAAAATAAAACAACACATGGAGGAAAAAGCATGTTGTGATAGTACAATTATAATCCTAAAAACTAAAGATAATAATAACATTTTAAAAGATACTGTAAAACAAGTAAACTTAAGAACACTAAAAAGATGAATGAAAATATGAAATGGAAATTGTAAGTAAAGAATAAGGCTGTGTAATAAGGGGAATTAGTAAATTAGAAAAATAATTAAGTAGAACTTCTAAAAATGAAGAATGTAATAATTGAAATTCAATCAAATAACAGATTAAATAACAACGTAGACAAAGCTGCAGAGAAGATTAGTAAACTTGTAAGTGGTCTGTGAAAATTTACAGAATAAAGAATAGAGAGGGCCCGGCTGGATAGCTCAGTGGATAAAGAGCTCACGGGTGTACCACATGGGAGGCCCCGGGTTCGGTTCCCGGGGACCTCTCCGAGCGGGCAGACGGCCTTGAGAAAGGCAAGCCGCCATGGGCGGGGCAGAGCCGCCGTGGGCAGGGCAAAAAGCCACCACGGGCAGGGCGGAGCCCCCACGGGCATGGCAAAGTCACCCGTGAGGGGCGGAGCTGCCGCCTGCGAAGAAAGGCATGGGGGACTGCTGCCCGCAGGGCATGGAGTGGAGCCGCCCGTGGGAATGGAGTGGAGCCACCCTCGAACAGAGCGAGCCGCCGCCGTGGAGGGCCGACTCAGCGCGTCCCCGCTGGGACGAGGGGAGACGAGGGGCAGACGTGGAAAAAGACACGGAGGAATGGACACACGGCGGGAGCAGGCAGAAAGGGGGGGGGGATATGTAATAAATAATAATAATTTTAAAAAAAGAATAGAGAGATAAAGCAAATGAAACATGAAACACAAACATGAATGTTAGAGCAAAAAAGCCTACTCATTTTTGCCAACAGAGAAAATATATAGAATTGAGGGAGAGTCAAATTTGGATAGACAGAACAAAGATAAAGAAAAAATACTTCATCGTATTCAGAGCAAAAAGGTAGACCACAGACTGGCGAATAGACTGATTGTGGTGATCCTTAGTGTTACTCACCAAGTATTTCACCTTCTCTTTGTCTTGGCAGACGACAGGATTTCATTTCCTTGCGCCAGTTGTGCTTTTGGCTACTTCTTTTCTTGCCAGTGAGTTGTGAAAGGGAAAGACAAGAGTGAGTCCTGGTCAAGAGCATCCTATCGCCAACACTAGACCTTCAGGAAGGTTTTCTCCTCTGGCTCATTTGAAATGAATGCAGGCCCATCAGACTCGATCCCTGAGCTACCAGAGTCACTATCCCCCACCACAGACAGACAGACAGACACACACACACCCTACAACAAACATGTGGTATGAGCAAGAAAAGATCTGTGCTGTCTTATGCTACTGAGATTTTGGCATTGTCTCCGCAGGATAACCTCCTGAACAAAAACATTAATAAAGCAACTGTTCTAGTCAGGGTTCTCTCGGGAAACAGAATCAACA
>PVKH010026741.1:0-13151 GCA_004027955.1 Chaetophractus vellerosus
AAAATAAATAAATCTTTAAAAAAATAATAATAATAAAATAAAATAAAATAAAAGCCATTCTAGTGGGTGTGAAGGGATCTCACTGTAGTTCTGATATGCATTTCCCTAATGGCTAATGATTGCATAAGTCTGAGATTTTGAGGTTGAGCATTTTTTTCAGTACTTGTTGGCCATTTAGTTGTTTGGTTGCCCTATTAGCCACTTCGAAGTCCACAGTAAGCTATGAGACTGGCAGGCCAGACACGAGCATACTGGTTCAGTCTTTCATGCTGCCACCAGGCAGACTGGTACCTCCATCCACACTGGTACGCACATAAGGGTTACTCTACTTCCTCCAGACTGAAACCAGGGAACCCACGCTGGTGGCGAGGACTGGTTCCATACTAAGTAAGGAAGGAAAGGGAAGGGCCAGCAAAAACACCACAGGTTTTCTTATTTTTTTAATACTTTAATTTTTTAAAAAATATTTTAGATTACATAAATGTTATATAAAAAATATAGGGGATTCCCATATGCCCCACTCTCTACCCATCCCACACTTTCCCACATTATCAACATCCTTCATTAGTGTGGTAAATTTGTTACAATTGATGAACACATATTGGAGCACTGCCACTAAGCATGAATTATAGTTTACATTATAGTTTACAATCTGTCCCACACAATTTTGTACGTTATGACAAAATATATAATGGCCTGTATACATCATTGCAATGTCATTCAGGACAAATATGTAGCTCTTTTTCTTGATTCAGAAATCACTGCTACTACAACCCTTTAACTGTTTCCAGAGCTCTGAGAAAGATGGTCCTGTCAATTTTTGCCTATCATTTAATAATTTCTGGGGGGATGGAACCCTGTAACATCTCACTACAACATCTAGTCTTTATCTTTATTTTGGTAGGATAATTCCATTAGATATAGAATTCGTGATTGATGGTTTTTTGTTTTTTTTTTTTTTTTAGCACTTTAAATATGTCACTGCACTGCCTTCTGGCCTCCACTGTTTCTGAGAAATCAGTCAACTGTATTGCTCTCTTATATATGATAAGTCATTTATCTAAATGAATATTTTCAACTTACTGTTTCAAAACTTTCTCCATGTATTTGGGTTTCAACCGTTTGACTGTCATATATTTAGGTGTAGTTTTCTTTTGGAATTCACTGAGAATCCCAGATAACCCTAAGTGAATGTTTTCCATCAAACTTAGGAAGTATTTAGCCATTAATCCCTCAAATATTTACTTAACTTCATGTGGGACTCCCACTACATGTAACCATTCTTGTTGTTTAAGAAAAGAGGAGAATTTCATCTTTATTTACAGAACACTGCAAGATATGAAATGCCACATAGAAATAAAAAAACGTTGAGAGGAGAGGCTTCCTACAATATATACAGGATGGAACCGTTCAAGCACAGTTTCATTGTAAAAAGTGTTACATAGCAAATTACATTTAAAAAGAGTTCTTACTTGAGAAACAGTAAGAAACACTATACCAAGCATAGCACTCAAACAATTTTATACCTCAGCTGTACAATTTGAGCGTTAGAAGTCCCAGAAGTACCAGTCTGAGCTTGGAAGCTATAGCCTTAGAGGTAGTTTCTAGCACATGTTTATCTTCTTCCTCTACAGAGAAATACTTCTTCAGTCAAGCTTAATGAAGGCTTGTACACAGACTTCATTTTCCTGGTTTTGTAGTTTGAATTTTGTCGAAGCCTTCATATTCTCCAATCATTATACTAAGTTTCTCGGTTTCGCCTAGTTTCTCAGCAATCTGAAAGGTATTTGAAATGGCATCCAGAATAACCAGAATAATTTTGGCATCTTTCAGAGTTAAAAGATGCATCAATGGTTCTATTATGCCACAATGGATGAGATATACAGTCTGAATTACTTCACCACTTGTATATTTGGTCATAACCCATACAGCTTCCTTTTGTGTCTTAAAGTCTGCCATAGAGAGAACACCAATAATAAATGGGACTAATCTATTATTCACTACTTGCTATATGTGGTCCTTACAGCCACCTCCAATGTTTGACATTGCCCATGAAGCTTCCTTCAAAATATTAGTTTTGAGGCTAGTTAGCACGCTGAGAAAGAAGGCAAGTGCTCCTGCATCTATTACAACCTGAGTTTGTTCATCTGTCCAAGTGACAATATTCCCTATAGCTGTTAGCATAGGAGTCACAATTGGCCAATATCTCCTAGAAGCTGCACAAGCTGGGGCACAACTCCTGTTTTCAAAACCATTTCAATTTGTTCATTTGCACCATCAATAAGAATACTCAACAGCATCTAATGAGGTTGTAGAATTCTTATTTCAACAAAGGTTTGAAAGCATACAGGTAAGATTATAGAAATAACCACAAGTTAAAAAAGACATATCAGGAACTACAGATAGAGCCAAGAGAGGATCAACTGCACCATACTTGATAACCAAGTCTCAGAAAGCTAAGCCATCAACTGTAATGTTTCCTAGAGCCCATACTGCGTGGTCACAGATAAGAGCATGTGGAGACACCAACGGAGAGATGAATGCTGGGATACCACCTCTGTCTACCAAAGCCTAGAGCTGTCTGATGTCCCAGAGGAATTGTTAGTGAGCCCCAAGCAGATTCAAACTGATTGGGAGTACAATTAGTTCTGCCAAGGACACAAATTTGAGAATCAAAGCAGCCTGGATTATGTTTTCTTCAGGGAGCTGTTGAGTTGCTTGGAGCTGACTTCCCAAATTGTTGGTATTTATGCCTTTGACAATGTCATCAACAGACCAATTTACAGTGCCCTGATTGTTGGGGTTTTCCTCCAATGAAGAAGTAGCGTCACCAGGAAAAGAGCTGACATTTCTCCTGTTCAGCCTCTGACCAGCATTCTTAGCTTTCCTCAGCTCCATTTTAACTTCTATATGGGGCTGCCTCATATCTGTACTGTCTTTCCCCTTGTTCTTGAATCTGTTAAGGCAGGCATCTGGTGAATTAGCATTGTCAATGGTGGACATGGTTGTGAGACAAATGGTGAAACTTCAGAGTAGGCTCTGGCTTCCAGAAGAGGAATTGCAGGACTCACAGGCCATGTGTCAATTGCCCTCAAAACGTCCATCATGGTTAAGCCAAAAGATGGTCTGCATATAACCACTCCTAACAGAAGCTTCAGCAGTTTTCAAGAATAGATGGTTCTGACTTTGCTGTCTGCCTTTGGGCAATTTTCAGTGCCCTAAAATGTTGGTTTTGACAATTTTGTCCAATTTTATACTTGTGTTGTTTTTCTAGCAGAGAAGAATCACTGACCACTTCATGTTGCCAATACCAGATGCTCTATGAACACTTGCTTTTGAAAGAATGAAAACATTTTATAGGTCCTTACAACTAAAATCTAAAACACAAGTCTCTCAAAAATATCAGGTTCTTTTACATGTACCTTTTTCTATCTCCAGCAAAAAAATACATTAAAATGACAAAACTGAAGTTTTAAAAAGGATCATAATAATTATTCAACTACATGGTTCACAAGATTGTATACTGTTTCTTTTGTTGTTGCTGCTATTCCTTTCTGGTAGTCAATAAAGGTTGATGGAAGCCGGAGGTCCAAAAACAAGGAGGAACAAATACAAAATCATGGGAGACAAAATTTTCCCTCAAGTAAACCCTTCCAGTATATATTCCATTCTCAGTAAATCTCCTTCAAGCATCGACAGCTTTTATTCTCTCCCTTTTTCTATTAGTTTCCTATTGCTGCTATAGCAAATTACCACAAACTTGGTGACTTAAAACAACACAAATACATTACCTTTATAAAGTCTGTATGGCAGAGGCCTGATAGAGGTCACGGTTAAAATCAAGGTGTTTACAAGGCTGAATGCCCTTCTGGAGGCTCTAGCAGAGAGTTTTTTCCCTTGTCTTTTCCAGTTGCCAGAGGGTGTCCACATACCCTGGTGTATGGCCCTCTTTCTCTGTCTTTAAGGTTAGCAACTTACCATGTGTAAGTTCTTCTCACATCATACTACTCTGACTTTTGCTTCTGCCTTTTCAGTTTTTAAAGACCCTGTGATTACACTGGGCCCAATCAGATAATCTAGGATAATCTCCCTCTTTTACAATCAACTGATTAGTAACCTTAAATCCATGTACTCCCCTGATTCCTTTCTGTCATGTAACCTAACATATTCACAGGTCCTGTGCGTAACTTTAGGAGATAAGTGTATTCATTATTCTGCCTACCATACCTTCCAATTAAAACCTCTATGCAGAAGAAAGCTCATGAATTTACATTCAGGCGTAAATGGCTGCTAATGCTAAAGTCTGGGTTCTTTCCAGGGCTCTTTATATTATCATAAGGAATAAGAATTAATCAAGGTTATACACCACTAAAGATAATTCTAGAAATCAGTGATTAGACAGTATTTAAAGGATAGATGTATAAGAGGTGGTGAGAAGCATCCATTAAATCACTTCATTAAGAACAATTATCTTGTCTAGACTATAAAACTGATTATACCCACATACCTTTTATATTTTTATTTTTTATTTTTTGTTACATATCTCCTCCCCCCGCTTTCTGCTTGTTCTTGCTGTGTTCATTCTTGCGTTCTTCTGTGTCTGCTTTGTCTCCCCCCGTTGCAGTGATGCGCCGAGTCAGCTCACCATGCAGGCAGGCTGTCCCGCTTGCGGGCAGCTCTGCTCTGCTCGTGGGCGGCTCTGCTCTGTTCGCGGGAAACTTGCCCTGCCCGTGGCGGCTTTTTGCCCCACCTGGCTCTGCCCCGCCCATGGCGGCTTGCCCTCTCAAGGCGGTCTGCCCACTGGGAAAGGCCCCCGGGAACCGAACCCGGGGCCTCCCATGTGGTGAACCGGCGCCCTTATCCACTGGGCTATACAGTCGGCCCCCACATACCTTTTAAAGACCACTTTTTTTTTTTTTTGAGGTACTGGGGCCAGGGATTGAACCCAGGACCTTGTATGTGGGAAGCCAATGCTCAACCATTAAGCCACACTGGCTTCCCTGAGTTAGTATTGTTGTTTGTTTTGCTTGTTGTTTGTTTTTGTTTTTTTCAGGAGGCACCAGGAACTGAACCCAAGACCTCCCGTGTGGGAGGCAGGTGCTCAAACACTTGAGCCACATCTACTCCCTAAAGACCACTTTTAAAAAACACCCTTTAAAAAGTTAAATAGGAGAAGTAGATGTGGTTCAAGTAATTGGACTCCCCTCTACCATATAGGAGGTCCAGGGTTCAATTCCCGGGGACTCCTGGTAAAAGGCGTGTGAACCCACACAGGAGTGCTGGCCCGTGCAGGAGTGCAGCCCGTGCAGGAGTACTGGCCCGCATGAAGTGCTGGCACAGCAAGATGAAATAACAAAGACAGACACAGAAGAAAGACAATAAGAGACACAGCAGACCAGGGAGCTGAGGTGGCACAACAGATTGAGTGCCTCTCTCCACTCCGGAAAGTCCCAGGATAGGTTCCCAGTGCCACCTAAAGAGAAACAAGCAGACACAGAAGAACACACAGAGAGCAGACAGTGAGCACAAAAACAATGGGGGGAGGGGGGTGTTAAATAAATAAATAAATCTTCTTTTTTTTTAAAGTTAAACAGGCCTATTGCTAATCTGGCATGTTCAAAACAGTTTATATCAAGACTCAGCACTTGACATAAATATCAAAGTACTATTTTCAAGAATAAAATAAATAAATAAATAAATAAATTCTATTTCCTCTAGTTCAACTGACTTAAAATTGTAAGTTAATCATGTTAACTTATCACATTCTGACGGGGTCAATCTATAAAAAATTGTACACATATGGTATAAATGAATGTTTCATATGTTTTCAGTGTAGTTGTTTTAGTATTTAATTTTAAAAGTCAACATTTATAGGTGAAAATCTTTTGTATGCTATTCTTCAGTTGATAAGAAACATTAAAAGTAATTTCTAAAAGTCGCTACGGGCAGGGCGGAACTGCCACGGGCATGGCAAGTCACCCGTGAAACACGGAGCTGAGCACCCGCGAATCACAGAGCTGAGCAGCCCGCAAAACACGGAGCTGTGCTACCCGCAAAACACGGAGCGGAGCCGCCCGTGAAACGGAATGGAGCCACCCACGAGCGGGACGAGCCGCCTGCGCGGAGGGCCGACTCAGCACGTCGCCGCAAAAACGGGGGGAGACAAGAAGCAGACATAGAAGAACACAGAAGAATGGACACACAGCAACAGCAAGCAGAAAGGGGGGGGGATATGTAACAACAACAACAAAAATTTTTTTTAAAAAAGAATTTCTAGCCATGAAAATTTTAAGAATTTTGATTTTTAACAAATATAAAATCTTCTACAAGAAAAACAAAAGTATGAGAAAACTGAAATCAACTTAAGATGTCCAGTATACCTGAGGTCCAAAATACCCAGACACCAAGCTATTCCAATCTTTTGCCATTCCCAACCCTCTGCTGCTTTACTCTCCTAGGCTTGTATGCAGTTTTCAAGTCATTTAGGCATCCTTACCTATACTAAAGCTCTTCCTTCCGCCTTCAATATCTTTATACCTGATTTTTACCAGACTTCTCTCATGTCTGTTAGGAACTCAGGTGAGGTATCACCTCCTCTGAAAACATTTACCTTCCAAAAAATTGAAGAGGAGGGAAAATTACCAATCACATTTTATGAAGCCAACATCACTCTAAAACCAAAGCCAGATAAAGACACTACAAGAAAAGGAAATTACAGACCACTCTCTAATGAACACAGATGTAAAATCTCTCAACAAAATACTTGCAAATTGAATCCAAGAGCATATCAAAAGACTTATGCATCATGACCAAGTGGGATTTACTCCTGTTCTGCAAGGATGGTTCAATATAAGAAAATCAATCATCTTAATATACCACAATAACAAACTGAAGGAAAAACCCTCATGATCATTTCAATAGATGCAGAAAAGGCATTTGACAAAAAAAAAAAAAAAAAGAAAGAAAAGAAAAGAAAAGAAAAGGCATTTGACAAAAATCCAGCATCCTTTCTTGATGAAAACACTTCAAAAGATAGGTTTAGAAGGAAAGTTCCTCAACACAATAAAAGGTATATATGAAAAGCCCACAGACAACATCATACTCAATGGGGAAATGTGGAAAGCTTTCCCTCTAAGATTGGGATCAAGACAGGGTGCCTACTGTCACCACTATTATTCAACATTGTACTAGCAGTTCTAGCTAATGCAATTAGACAAGAAAAAAATTTAAAAGGGGCATCCAAATAGGAAAAGAGGAAGTAAAATTCTATTTGCTGATGACATGACCCTATACTTAGAAAATTCTGAAATGTCCATTAGAAAGATACTTGAGCTAATAAATGAGTTCAGCAAAGTGACAGGGTACAAGATTAACACACAAAAATCAGTAATGTTTCTATACACTAGTACTAAACAATCTGAAGAGGAAATCAGAGAAAAAATTCCATTTAGAAAAGCAACAAAATGACTCAAATACCTAGTAATCAATTTAACCAAGGAAGTACAAGACCTATATGCAGAAAACTACAAAACAATGCTAAAAGAAAACAATGAAGACCTAAACAAATGGAAAGATTTCTGTGTTCATAGATTGGAAAACTAAATATCATGAAGATGTCAACCCTACCCAAAATGTTTTATAGATTCAATATAACACCAATCAAAAATCCAACAGCTTATGTTACAGAAATAGAAAAGGCAATTACCAAATTCATTTGGAAAGGAAAGTGCACTCAAATAGCCAAAATCTTTCTTAAAAAGAGGAGCAACATGGGAGGACCTTCGCTGACCTTGAAACATTACAAAAGTACAGTGGTCAAAACAGCATGATATTGGCATAAAAAAAGACATATCAATCAGTGGAACAGAACTGAGAGTCCAGAAATAAACTCTCACCTTTACGACCAACTGTTTTTTCAAAAGCCAACCAAGTCCATGTTGACAAAAGACAAAACAGTCTCTTCAACAAATGGTACTGGGAGAAGTGGATATCTATAACCAAAAGAATCAAAGAGGACTCATATCACTTCCTATACAAGAATTAACTCAAAATGTATCAAAGACCTAAATAAAAAAGCCAGGACCATAAAACTACTAAAAGAAAATATAGGGAAACATCTTAAAAGACCTTGTAGTAGGTGGTGGTTTCTTGGACCTTACACCCAAAGCACATGCCACAAAATTGAAAATGGATAAATGGGACCTCCTCAAAATTAAACACTTTTGTACCTCACAGGATTTGGTCAAAAGGGTGAAAAGGCAGCCGACTCAATGGGAGAAAATATTTGGAAATCACATATCCGATAAAGGTTTAATATTCATGACATGTAAAGAGATGTTACAAAGCAACAATAAAAAGACAAACGACCCAATTTAAAAATGGGCAAAAGACTTGAATAGACATTTGTCTAAAGAAGAAATACATAAAACAAACAAAAAAAAACGCATGAAAAAATGTTCATCACTAATGATTAGGGAAATGAAAATCAAAACTACAATGATATATCAATTCACACCTATCGGAATGGCCACCATTAAAAAGAAAATGACAAGGATGTGGAGAGACTGGAACATTTATTCATTGTTGGTGGGAATGTAGAATAGTACAGCCACTGTGAAGGACTTTCGGCAGTTCCTAAAGAAGTTGAAAATAGATTTGCCAATATGACCTTGCAATACCACTACTGGGTATATACCCAGAAGAACTGAGAGCAGTGACACAAACAGACATCTGCACACTGATATTCACAAAGGCGTTATTCACAATTGCCAAAAGGTGCAAACAACCAAGGTGTCCACCAACCAATGAATGGATAACAAACTGTGATGTATTCACACAATGGAATATTATGCAGCTGTAAGAAGAAATGAAATCATAAAGCATATGACAACAAGGGTGAAACTGGAGGACATTATGTTGAGTGAAGCAAGCCAGACACAAAAGGACAAATACTGTACAACTGCGCTACTATGAACTGAACATATTACATAATCTTATGGAGTTAATAACTTGAATATGGATCACCAGAAAATAGAATGAGTTTAGAGAATGGAAAACTGAGGGTTAACTTGTGCAGAACTGGTACAAAGGATGTGTATTAATCTTTGGAAATGAATAGAAAAAGTGAAAACCCAACATAATGTTTGTAGATAGAAGTACTAATATCTGGGTATGAAAGGGATTTAAAGTCTAACGTATATTACTAAAAGGAAAGCTAAAAATATAACATGGAACTGGAAAGCAGAGTAAAACTGCATGTGAAATATAAATATGGATAAAATTGCATATATAAGACCATTTTTCTTTGAAGCTGAACAAATGCATGCTAATGTTACAAGATGTTACTATCAGACAAAATAAAACTCATTGTGCTAAGTTTTTTAAAGTTTTTGAAAGAAACCAGACACAAAGTACTACATATTATATGATCCCATTTGCATAAAATGTAAATATATATCAATTTATAAAGATGAAATTACATTAGTGGTTATGTAGGCCTGGGGAGGGAATGTTAAGGGTGGTGGAGCTTTACTTTCTGGAGTAAAATTATTGTAAAATTTTTGTGGTGAAGAACGTACAACATTGTGATTATACTAAAAGTCACTGATATACACTTTGGTATGTGAATATATCTCAATAAAACTGCTTAATAAGTAAATATTGGGCAAGAATAAATCAATCATATTCCTACACACTAGCACCAAACAATGGAAATCAAAATAAAAAATTAGTTACCATTACAAAGTTCCTGGGGAAAAAAAAAAAAAAAGGATGTAATACTTAGGAATAATTCTAATAAAACATACTCAGATTCTTTATGCTGAAAATGACAAAACACTGATGAAAGAAATTTTTAAAAAACGAAATAACTGGAGACAAGTAACATGTTCATAAAATAGAAGACTTGGGCTAATGTCAATTATCAATCTCCCCAAATTAATCTACAGATTTAAGGCAATTCCAATCAAAATCCCAGTGGGAATTTTTATAGAGAGAGACTAACCATTCTAAAATGTAAAGCAATTTTGAAAAAAAAAAAAAAAAAAAAAAAAGTTGTAGAAATTGCATTACCCAATTTAAAGTCTTATTATAATGCTACATAAGCCCAAACAGTATGGTATTGGCAAGGGATAGACAAATAGATCAATGAAGCCAACAGGGCATCCAGATGTAGACCCACACAAACATGGGCAAATGATTTTTGATAAAGGTGCAAAAGCAATTCAACAAAGAAAAAATACTCCTCAACAAATTTTGCTGGAAAAATGGATATCTATATGTAAAAAAAATTAAAAAAATAAAAATAAAAACCTGACCTACACCTTATACCTTACTGTGTAAGTCGGCCAAAGAGGTGCCAATGCAAATTACCAGAAATCTGTTGGCTTTTATAAAGAGTATTTATTTGGGGTAAAAGCTTACGGTCCCAAGGCCATGGAAAGTCCCACTCAAAGTACCACAAGCAGTACTTTCTCACCAAAGTCAGGTGCCATGTGTTGAAGCAAGATGGTTGCTGATCTCTGCCTGGTCTTTCCTTCCACTCTGGGCTTCCAGTCCTCTCTCTCCTGACATAGGGCTCCTTTCTTTCCGGGTTTTCTATATCATTCTCAGCTGTTCTGGTCTCTTCCTAAGGTCAGCTGCAACCTATCAGGTGAATGGCTCATCTCTCCCTCGGGCCCCAGTACAAAAATGACAAGAGCTCTCTTTCTCTTCCCATGTCTTCTTATATCTGTCTGATGACCCAACAAAGGAGTGGAGAACTCAACCAAGTCACGCCCTATTGATGTGATCAAATCAAAGAAAGCCCTCAAAGCAATCTTAACAGATTTAATCAAGGGCCCCTGAACTGGATTTAATATAATCAAAGGGTATCACACCCAGAGGAATAGATTAGTTTACAAACATAATCTTCCTCTTTTGGGGATTTGTAAATAATCTCAAACTGCCACACTTACATAAAAATTAACTTGAAATTGTTACTAGATCTAAATTAAAAGGTGAAATTTTAGAATAAAACACAGGAGAATTACCTAAGTGATCAAGGTTAACATCACCAATGTTGAAAACTCTGACATGAGATGAAAGGGGCATGTCACTTCTGTGGTACTCATCCCAAAAACCCATCATTTGACTCTAAACATCAGACAAATTAAAATTGAAGAGCATTCTACAAAATACGTGACCAGTGCTTCTCAAAACTGTCAAAGTAATGAAAAGCATGAAAGACTAAGAAACCTTGAAAGAGCAGAGAAAACTAAGGAAACATGATGAAAAATGCAAATTTACATCCTAGACTGGATCCTGAAACAGAAAATGGGCATTAGTGGAAAAACGAGTTAAATCAAGTTTAGGCTAAAAAAAAAAAATGTACTGATGTTGGTATATCATTTTTGATAACTGTACCATGGCAAGAGGGGAAACTGGGTGACCGGTATACTAGGAAAGTCTGTACTATCTTTGCAGATTTTTACCATAAAACTAATGTTTGAGATCAGCATTTTATTTCAATTCAATTTCCAAAAAAAAGTATTAAGTGTTCTATGCTAGTTATTAGAATTATAGTTAGGCATTACCCTAGATTATGAAGCACACTGTGCAGAAAAGAGTTAACAGCAGGTGTGCTTGCAACGTGCCCCTGTCTAGCACCTGAGAACCTGGATTTTGGGAGGGTTCTCACCATTTCCATGAAAATGGCTCTCTGTGACTAAACTGTTTGAGCAAACAATGTCATTTAAGCTGACCATCTACTTCCTTCTGAGAGTCTGGAATTATAGCATGTGCCAGTCACAGGGTGCCTACATGACCAGCTCTCAATAAAAACCCTAGGCACTGAGCCTCTAATGAGCTTTCACTGTAGATGACACATTACAAGTGTTGTCACACTTTTGCTGGGGGAATTAAGTAGGACCTGTGTGACTCCACCGGGAGAGTTCTTAGAAATTTGCACCTGTTTTCCTCTGGACTTTGTCCCATACACCTTTTCCCTTTGCTGATTTTCCTTTATCTTTTTGTTGTAATAAACCATAGCCATGCTCCCCAGTATAACAAAACTGGATTCAGTTGTGGTTTCCCTACACACGGCTCTTCTGTCCCTTCTATTTGAACCTATAGTTGGTGCTGGAGTTAGTAGGTGTACGTCCAAGAGACCTGAATCTTTGGGCTGTCCATGTGCCAGCTGGGCCCTGAGCTTCAACGGCGTTGCAACACCTACTCTCCAGTTCATTGGACTCACCCAGGGCAACTAACAAGGAGGTGATGATGGACAACCACCATACCAAGGAACCAAGAGAGTCTACAACTGCAAGCAAGAGAATTCCACCCAGCGGTTATATGGGACTGAAGCCCCCTTTCAATTAGAGGTGGAGTAGGCATCACCATCCCAGAATCTTCAGGAATGGGGAATGAACTATGGACTAGAGTGGACTTACCGGTATTCAATTATAGACATATTGTGATTCTAGCAATGAAAGAACTTATATCACTGATGTAGAGGCAGTGGCCACTGGAGGTTCTAAGGTCAGGGAGAGGGAAAACAAGTGTAATATGGGGACATATTTGGGACTTGGGAATTGTCCTGAATGACACTGCAATTACAGATACAAGCCATTATACATCTTGTCATAACCTACAGAACTGTGTGGGAGAGAGTGTAAAATATAATGTAAACTATAATCCATGCTTGGTAGCAATGTCTAATATATGTTCCTCAATTGCAATGAATGTACCACACTAATGAAGGATGTCGTTAATGTGGGTGAATGTGGGCGGTGGGGGGAGTACAGCATATGGGAATCCCCTATAATTTTTATGTAACATTTATGTAATCTAAATAAATATATATTTTAAATTTAATTAAATAGCCATAAGTACAACTACATGCTGAGTCCTGTGAGTCCTCCTTGTGAATGGTCAAATCTGGGATAGTCTTAGAACCCCAGTAACACATAATAAAAAAATACTGGGGGCCAGCTGTAGCCCAGTGGATAGGGCACCGGTACACCACATGGGAGGCCCCGGGTTCGGTTCCCAGGGGCATCTCCGAGCGGGGCAGACTGCCTTGAGGGGGCAAGCCACCGTGGGGAGGGCAGAGCCGCCACGTGCAAGGCAAGTCGCCCACAAGCAGAACAGAGCCGCCCGCGAGCAGAGCAGAG
>PVKH010026742.1:0-13142 GCA_004027955.1 Chaetophractus vellerosus
AGAAACCCAACAAATGCTACCTCAGCTGGGAGATAAAGTTAGCATGAACAGGGTTAAGTTATGCTGATAACAAAAACTCTTGATATAATGTGATGAGAATGACAGCATGACACTTCTGTGATCTTCCTCCCCAAAACCCAGAACCCCAATTTACTCATGAGAAAGACATCAAATAATTCCTAATTTATAAACTACCTGACCAATAGTCATCAAAACTGTCAATATTATCAAAATTGAGGAAAATTTGAGAGCTTTCTCAGTCTGGAAGAGCCTAAGGAGACATAATGACTAAATGTACTTTGGTATCCTAGATAGGATCTAGGAACAGAAAAAGGACATGAGATAAAAATTAAAGAAATTTTAATGATGTATAAAGTATAATTAAGACTAATGAATCAATATTGGTCATCAATTGTGACAAATGTACTATACTAATGTAAGTTGTTATGGTAAGGGAAATTGGCTGTATAATATATGGGAACTCTCCATATGTATTAGTCAGCGAAAGGGGTGCTTCGCAATATGTCAATAATTGGTTGGTTTTTACAAAGGGTATTTATTTGGGGTAGAAGCTTACAGTTACCAGGCCACAAAGCATAAATTTCTTCCCTCACCAAAGTCCATGTGTTAGAGCAAGACAGCTGCCAATGTTTGCCAGAGTTTAGGCTTCCTGGGTTCCTTTCTTCCCAGGGCTGCGTTTCTCTCCAGGCTTAGCTTCTGTTTCCTCCACAAGTTCAGCTGTAGACCATGAGGCTCTCTACGCTTTTGCGTCTCTCCACAAGGCCAGCTGTAGGCTATTGGGTGAACAGCTAACTTGTCTTCTGGAGCGCTCCTCTCCAACATCAGAACTGCTTCTCAAATCTGCTTCTCAAATCTCTGTCTTTTGTCCAGCCTTTTATACTTGAGACCACACCCACCGAGGGGTGGGGCTCATCGTCCCACTGACGTGGCAGTTAATACCCCAATCACGCCTAGATTAAGAGATCAGTCTACAAGCATGATTCAATTTATATTTTTGGAATTCATAATTACATAAAACTGTCAAACCATTACACCATATTATCTTCACAACTTTTCTATAAATCTGACTGTATTTTAAAACAAAATGTTGATTTTTAAAAAGCTATTGTAATAATTTAGGGGATATATGATTTAAACTTGAACTAAGAGTATTGCAGAGAAGTTGGAGCGAAATGCCCATTAATCAGCAGTATATAGAGATAAAATGACTGGGGATGTATGAGTGTGTGTGTAGGGAGTATATTATAGGTATGATTTTAGAGATGGAATGATGATGATACCATTCAAAGAGAAAGGATTTTCTGGAAGAGACATCATCTAGTTTTACTCAATTTTTTAAAAAGCTTCCAGCACTCACCATGACAAAAACATGCTGTAGGTAATAGGTGTTCTAAGGAGAATGAGAAATATGTGAAGCAGATATGAACCCAGTCAACAACTCGCTTTGCTGTAAGCCCATAAGCAAGAAAAATAAATACTTGTTGTAAAGCCACTGAATTTAAGGGTAGTTTGTTATACAACATTACTGAAACAATTGCTTATTAATAAAACATACCTGTACATGTCCACATATAAAAGTTTTGCTTGGATAGATTTTTATAGGTGAAATTTTGAGATTATATTTTTCTGCATGCTTACCAACTATAAACTTATCAACTATATACTTTCAAGTTTTGTTCAACACTGTCAAACTGATTTCCAAAGAGATTGCCTTGATTTATACTCCCACCAGCCATGGATGCTACCTTCCATTTTCCTTAATGCTTAAGAGCACTTGATTTTGTCAGTCATTAATTTTTTTGTCTTTTTAGATAAAAGGTTGATTTTCATTTTTCATATCATGTTCATTTGCCTAATTGCTTGTGTTGACATCTTTTTCTATGATAACTCAGGGTTCCTCTTTAAAATGAAAGTTAATAATATTTCTAAAAATTTAAAGTGTGGAGAAACAGGCCACCTTCTAACTCAATTGACAGAATACTAAGTTGGTAAATTTGGGAAAGGGATCTACTAAAATTGTGTATGCATGTATTCTATGGCCCATAATATCATTTCTTTATGTGTAGCTTCAAAATATTTCCCACAGTTGCTGCTTTGCTTGCAATCTTAACATCCATCAATAGAATGCCTAGCCTGATATAAACTTACAATGGAAAATTGCCAAGCATTTTTTAAAATGAAGTAAAATAGTATGTTCCAACATGAAAGTGTCTCTGAGACATATTCTTAAGAAAATTAAAGTTAAAGAATGATAGAATTTACATAAATGGACACACAAATTCTACATATTTCAAAAGTTACATGCAATAGCTTGTAAATTCATAGGAAAAGGTTTAGATGGATGCATACTAAAATATATAATGAAAGTTAACTCTGGAGAAAGAGCTAGAAATAGGTGATGGTCAATGGAAAACGGAACTTTATCTGCAATATTTATGTTGTTATATTAAAGATACACTACAGTCAGTAATTCTTTCTGAATAAAATATATTATATATATATTTTTTTATAATTCTGAAAATTGCTATTTTAAGGAAATGAACTCTGAAGTATAAAAGGGAAGGGTAGTAGAAAGAGTTATAAAATTGAATGAGATTTTGGATGGTAGTTTGGTTTAGCTGCTCCTCTCCTTTAAAGACAAGAAAGACTTGCAGACTTTAATACAGAAGGGGAATAGTCAGACAAGAAAGGCAGGAAGAAAGTACAGGTAGTAAAAGGAAGTATCCCTGGGACAAGGTCTTACAAAAGCTGGTGAGTATGGGGTCCAACAGAGAAATGGACAGGCTTGACATGGACAAAAGGAACAACTCTTCCTGTGAAAACAGGCTGGGAATAGATAGGGGTATAGTGAGAAGGCTATGATTTCCCACATAATTGTTTCTGTCTTTCCTGTCAAATAGAAGGTAAGGACATTGGTTGAAGAGTCCAGGTGGATGTGGAGGAAGTAGTGATTAAACATGATGCAGTAAGAGGTTCCAAGGAGAGACTGGATATCAAATGGAAATCAACCCTTTTGAATTATTCCTTGATTTTCTCTTCCCATGCTTAGCAGCTTTGGGGCGCTAGAAACTGTTTTGAAGGGAGCCTGTATTTTCAGATCAAAGATGATGGGACAAAGCTCTTAAAAATAAAGAATTCATTTACTGAGGAATACGCATGAGAGATGCAAAGAATCTAGAATAATTGACAACATGAATGCTAAATGAACACAAAGGGGAAAAGAGGGTGTATTAAGAAGCCAATTAATGGATCAAGCCAGTAACAAGTCAGGATTTAAAATATCTAATGAATTTGTCATGGCAAGACAGGTTGAGAAAAGGGAAGAATTAGCATGGTGGTAAAAATATTCAAAACAGCATAAAATCAGACAAACAAAAAAGAAGCCAGGCTCAACTGAAATAACTTTGTGATCTAACAAGCAAATAGTTTGGTAAATGAGAAAAATGAATTGATGGAACTTCCAGGGAAGAAGTGGAGAAGGGAGATCCAGGACTCAGTCCTTCCAATAAAACAACTATGAAATAGCAGGAACTGTCTGAATCAACTGTTTTGAAACTCCAGAGGCCAGAAGAACACTGTACAAAATCCAGGGAAGAGCAGGAGGAAGAGGCTGCTGAATTACAGCAAACAACTGTATATTTCTTTCTCCATGTGGTGTCTGCTGGTGCCCATCCCCCACTTCATGGCAGGCGACTGCAGGGTCCAGTCCCTAACTAGCTGCTGACAGAAAGGGACTTAAAAAATCTTCCTCACCAAGACAGAAGTATGCACAGCTGATAATTGATCACCGGCTTTTGACTAGCGAATTCAGATCACTGGGTCGTGGTTCTGAGGGAAGCTATTGTTTCAACCCACCTAAGGCAAAGGCAGTAGCAGCCATTGTTTCAACCCACCCACACAGGAGGAGAGGCAGTAGAGATTTTAAGATGCAGAATTTCCTCAGGGCTGTGGAGGAAAGTTTTAGTGAAGGTGACAAAGAGTGTGCCAGAGCCTGTGGTGCAAGTTGGAAAAGGCAGAAAAGAGAAAGAACACCTGAAGTGCAAGTGCCTGATGTTTTATTGGAGGCGGACTCTCCTCCCAAGCAAAACTCCATGTAACCTCTCCTCCTCACCACTTTCCTCCCACCATCCCATTAGGCCATGGGCTCTTCTTAGTACAGGTAAAGTGAAGTTCTTATTTAATTTAATATAAGTATTTATTAATTTTTAGGTTCATATCTCATGTAAGGAATGATATACAACCCTATCTTTTTACATATTGCCTTAAAATGTGCATTCTCTTTGGTTTGAGAATGCATTAAATTTTTTAACATTATTCCATTAGGGAAAAATGTATTTGGTACTCATTGTTTTTGGTACTCGTTCCTGGAACCAATTAACAATTAGTCCCAAGTTACCACTGCTTATCTGTTATAGGATTCCCAGAAGGAGAAAGAGAAAGGAGCAGAAGGAATAGTCCAAGAAACAATGACAAGGAACTTCCCAAACTTAGCAAAAGATGTGCATATGCACATCCAAAGAGCTCATAAAACAAACAGTATAGACATGAAGGAAAATACTCCCTATCATATATTGATTATACTATGAAATGCAAAAGACAAGGAGAGATTTCCAAAACTGCAAGAGAAAAGCACTGTGTTACATAGAAGGGAACCCCAATAAGATTTAGTGCTGATTTCTCCTCAGAAATCATGGAAGCAAGAAGGCAGTGGGTTAAAATACTTAAAGTGCTGAAGGAAACAACTGCCAGCTAAGAATTCTATATCCAGCAAGACTCTCAAAACTGAGGGGGAGATTAAGACATTCTCAGATAAACAAAAGCTAAAGGAGTACATCATCACTATATCTGCCCTACAAGCAATGCTAAAAGGAATTCTTCATATTGAAACAAAAGGACACTAGGCAGTGGTTCAAAGTAGCATAAAGAATTAAAGACTTGTGTTAAAGGTAACGATTTGGTAAATTATAAATGTCAGTATTATTTCACTGTATTGGTTGGTATGTAACTCCAGTTCTTACTTACCACTGGTGCTAAAATGCAAATGTATAGAAATGAGTGATAAATCTACTTGTTTCGGACATACAATGTATAATGATAAAAGTGGTAGCAAGTACAAAAAATGGCGGGGAGACAGAAAATTATAGTGCATACATTTTAAATTAGGTTGGTATCAAACCAAATATAATTGTTATGTATTTAAATTTTAGCCCTATGGTGATCACAAGGGAAACAGAAGAATAATATGTTCAGATAGAACTGAGAAGTTACTCAATACGGTAAAAAAAAACAAGAAAGCAAACAAATATAAAAGTAGGCTTTAGCAGAAGTGAGGGACAAAAAGTTATAAGACTTACAAAAGCTAAATAGCAAATTAGCAGAAGAAAGATGCGTTTTTATCAGTAGTGACTTTAACTAGAAATAGATTAAACTCTCCAGTCAAAAAGCAGAGATTTGCAGAATGGATAAAAAATCATGACCCAACTATATGCTGTTTTCAAGAGACTCAAATTAAAGGCAAAAGATACAAGTAAGTTGGCAATGAAAGGATGGAAAAAATATGCCATGCAAGGAGGAACAAAAAGAGAGCTGGGATTGGCTATACTAATATCAGATAAAATAAGCTTTATGTGAAACACTTATGAGAGGCAAAGATCTTTATAACATACTGATAAAGGGGACAATTCAACGGGAAGATGTAACAATTATAAATATATATGCACTGTAACAGTTTGGATTTGTTGAATCCTCCCCCCTCCCTCCCAAAAAAGATTATGTTCTTGAACTAACCCATTCCTAAGGGGGCTTTTGATTAGAGTACATCAGTGAGGTATGACTCAGGTTGGGCCTCTGCCCTCTTACTGGAGCTCTATATAAAATGAGAACAGAAAGAGACACACAGAAAGAGGAAGCTGCTATTTTAATCCTGCTATATGAGAGAAAGGAAAAAGTAGAGAGAGAAAAGCCTCCAGGTTCATCAAGCTGAAGAAGGGCAGAGAATCACAAGAGACTGAGAGAGGTTCCAGAGTCTGGAATCAGCAGAGTAGAGGCACAGATAGAAGTCCCCAAGGGGTTGGGCCCATGTCATAGCTCAAGGTTGAGGAGCTTTAAGGTTATGCTTAATTGCCATGTGGCAGGATGCCAGGATCCCAGTAGCTGACTTTTGTGAGAAAGCATCTCTGCTAATGCCTTAATTTGGACATTTCATGGCTTCAGAACTGTAAGATTTTACCCAAATAAAATTCCCATTATAAAAGCCAACTCATTTCTGGTACTTTGCATTGGCAGCCTTTGGCAAACTAAGATATGCACTTAACAGCAGAGCCCCAAAATATATGAAGTAAGTACTGAAAGGTATGAAGGAAGTAATTGATGGTTCTACATTTAAAAAGGGTACTTTAACACACTGCTCTAAATAATGGATAGAACATTTAGTCAGAAGATCAATAAGGAAGTACAGGTCTTAAACGATACAATTAACTAAACAGACCTAACAAACATGTATAGAACACTACATGTAGTGAAAACAGAATACACATTTAAGTGCACATGGATAATTCTCCAGGATAGACCATATGTTGGGTCACAAAACAAGTCTCAATAAATTAAAAAAAAAATGAAATCATGCAAAGTATATTCTCTGATCACAAAGGAATGAACCTAAAAATCAATAACAGAAGAAATGGAAAATTCATAAATATGTGAAAAGTAAACAGCATACTATTAAACAACCAATGGGTTAAAGAGGAAATCAGAAGCAAAATAAGGAAATATTTTGAAGGAAATGAAAATAAAATTACAACATACCAAAACTTGTGGGATGCAATGACTGCATTGATAAGAGGGAAATTTATAGCTCTAAATGCTTTCATTAAACAAGAAGACATATGTCAAATCAGGGACTGAACCTCAAACCTGGAAGAACTGGAAAAAGCAAAATGCAAGCAGAAGGAAGAAAATAGCAAAGATTGGAGTGAAGATAAATGAAATAAAAAAATAAACCAACAATAGAATCAAAATCAAAAGTTGGCTGTTTGAAAAGATCAACAAAATCAACAAGCCTTAGCTAGAATGACAAAGAAAAAAGAGAGAAGACACAAATATAATAACAAAGATCAGAAATGAAAAGGGGGACATTACTACAGACCCTGCTGATAAAAAAGGACTTAGATTCTATGAACAACTATATGCCAATAAAGTAGATAACCTAGATGAAATGGACAAATTCTTAGACACATAAACTGCCTACACTGACTCAAGAAGATATAGAAGATATCAACAGACAAATTACTAGTAAAGATATTGAAACAGTAATCAAAAGTCTCCCAACAAAGAAAACCCCAGGACCAAATGGTTTCTCAGTGCAATTCTAGCAAACATTCCAAGACGATTTAACTCCAATTCTCTTCAAATTCTTCCAAAAAATTTAAAAGGAAGGAACACTCCCTAACTCATTCCACTGGGCCAACATCAATCTCTGTGTTAATTTGAAACTTTTGTGGACCCCAGAAAATCCTGTTCTTGAAGCTAATCCATTCTGTACATGTAAACCTTTTGTGGGTTGGATCTTTTGATGAAATTACTTGTTGAGGCTCTTTGATTTGATTACACTGCCTAGGGTGGGTCTTAATCTTCTTACTGGAGTCCTTTATAAATGGAGGAATGAAAAGCCACAGATACAGAAAGAAGACCACAGAGAGAGGGGAAATCTCCTAGAAACTAAGAGGGGAAGCCAGATGCTGAAGCAATGAGACTCCAGAAGCTTGAGGCAGCCAGAAGCTGAAAGGACAGAGTCTGGACATGAGAAAGGGCATACATGAAACTACCATATGACCTGGAAATCTCATTACTAGATATATACCCAAAAGAAGTGAAAGCAAGGGCTCGAACAGATATTTGCACCCCAACATTCATAGCAACATTATTCACAATTGCCAAAAGATGGAAGTGACCCAAGTGTCCATCACCGATGAAGAGATAAATAAAATGTGGTATATACATACAATAAAATGAGACCTGGGGTGAGGATAGGGAATGGGAAGTTAAGGGTTAAAATGTACAGGGTTCCTACTTGGAATAATGGAAATGTTTTGGTAATGATTGGCGGTGATGGTAGCACAATATTGTGAATGCATTGAAATATATAACTGAATCTGATAAAATGGGATATGTTAGATTGTATATATGGTAACAGAATTTTAAAAATCCATGGAACTACACTACACAGTGAACTCTCAATTAAACCATGGACTTTAACTAATGGTACAATTACAAAAATGCATCATTGTAACAAATGTTCCACACTAATGCAAGGCATTGTGGTGGGGTAATATATGGGGAAACCTACATTGTATACATGATTGTTCTGTAAACCCACAACTTCTCTAATAAAAGGAAAAAATTGTAGTCCTTTCACTTTTAGTTCTAAGCATTTAGAGTCAAGGATGTAACCAGAATGTAATTAATCTCCTGAATGTATAGTCTCTGAGTAGGCCCCAGTCTGGTTTCAAGATCTCTCTGTTTCAGAGGTTGTAATCAGCTTAAGCCCATCTCTACAACTTAATTTCCAAAAACCTGACTTCAAGAGTGAATCACAGCTGGTTTGCTTTCAGCTCCTCAAATCTGCCATGATTCTGGTTCAAAGTTTCAGTTTGGCCTTCTTTGAGGACAAAGAAGGCCTCTTCCTTTTCTTCCAAAATTTTATCTCCTGGAGGAATTCTGATGAAGACTAAGTGAATTCAATGATATTTGTATATAAATTGCTTAATTGCTTAGCCTGTGCTATAGCTCTCCAATTTCTTCTCAGTGCCCTCCTCAGCCCTTTGTCACAGAGCTGCAAAGGTCTCTGGCATTGCTATACATGGGCATAGCACTTCTCCCTTTCCCAGGATCATGGTTCAGTACTCCTTACAATTAAGGCAACTCTGTGAAGACAGGCAAGAATCCTAAACTCATCAAGAACATGTTCCATCTCTCTCTTTATTTGGAGCAAAGATCTCATTGCCTTGAGCATTTGTATGGCAATTTCAGGGTATTGTCTCTTAAACTTTCCCTATCTATTGAACATATATAATGCTGTGCATATCAAGCTTCCTATTTTAAACATCCAACTAAGAATAAGGCATCCCCCCAATTTTGATCTTAAGAGTAGTTGACATAATTCATGTCTACTTTTAGGTTGTTTACCAAAGACCGTGAAGGCTCCTGTCAGGATGTTGTCCAATTCCTTGCATCATAAATCAAACAACTTGGCTGTCATGGTGAGCTGCACTGTTGGCTCCCCTAGGTGATGATTTAATCTGAGGAACAGCTGGGTACTGTACCTGAGGCTCAAAATCCCTGATGGTGTATCTCAAAATATAACAAGTATATAAGTATATACTGTGTGGAGAATATTGCAGAGTTTTACTTAAGGGTTCTTGAAGACACAGGAATGAGGAGATTTCAAGTTGGATATTAGAAGAAATACACTGCATAATATATCTTATAGTAAAACTTCTTAAACTAAGTTTTAAACATATACAACAGTGGTGATGTATCCTGGGATGCCTCAGCTCATAGGGAGATGCCCAACTTGTTATTGTCCAGTGCCACTCTGCTTAGGGGGTAGGTATTACTTTTATGCCCCTCAGCCACTATTCAGCTTCCAACTTCCCACCCTCTGTTCAGAGGTCATTGGAAAGTGGGGTGTCCATAGGCAAAGGATGATTCAGATGGTGGAGAGTAAAGGGAGAGAAAGACTGATGGGCTCTTTATTTTTGAAGTAACAGAAGAATTTGTAACATTAGTATGAAGATAGTGGTTACCAGAGGTTCTGAGGAGAGAAGGAAGGAAGAATAGGTGGAACATGGGGCAATTTTAGGGATTGGAATTGTTCTGCATGTTATTGCAATGATGGATACAGGCCATTATACATTTTGCCAAAAACCTATAAAATTGTACAGTGCAAAGTGTAAACCATAATGTAAACTATAGACTTTGGTTAGTAGCAATATTTCAATATTTGTTCATCAACTGTAACAAATGTACCACACTAATGTATGATGTTATTAATAGGGGAAAATGTGAGAGGGAAGTATATGGGAATCTCCTATGTTTTTGATATAACTTTCCTGTAATCTAAATCTTCATTAAAAATAAAGTTGAAAAAAAATCAATGATCAATCTGTTGAGAGTGTTTTAGCCTAGTAGCTGATTCCCCAATCTACATCAATTACAGTGTTCAGGTCAGGGAAAAAGAATAAAGATTTTTCTCAGGATCAAACCTTATCAAAAGGAGGGGAATAAATAATTGTAATGTTTATTATATAATATTTGCCCTTTTCATTGTTAAATATGCCATACGAAACTTTAGAAATTTCTTTTAATTGGCAAGTGGCACGATGAAAATAATGTTTGAGGAAGACAACTGCATGGCAAGCATTTATGTCACTAATTGGAGAGAAGACCAGTAGATAGAAAACTATAAATGCAGTTTAAGTACAAGATGATTAAGTGGAATTATTAAGGTAGATTTTGAGTAGATATTAAAGAGAATTGTTAAGATAGAATTTGAGTAGATGTCAAAGAGACTTTGAGAGATTATTCATTGGGGGAAAATACTACAAAAACAAACAAACAAATAAAACCATCCATATTTGCAATTACATCTATGTAGAGACAAGGAAGAGAGGAGGAAAGAATAACTTCAACATTTCTAAACTTCAGAAGTGGTGTTATGGTGGTGAATTTGATTATCACAAGGCAGTCCTAGTCTTCGTTTCTCTGAGTAGCTTTAACAGTGCTGTCTCTCAACTGGTACTTAGCCTCCGTGATGACAACAACCATAAGCCTTCTTTCTGCATCTAACCTAGCATATTCCATTCAGTGTATAAACCGGCCAGGTTCACAAATGGATATTTCAAAACAATTGAAAGATAATTCACTAACTGAATTTTCCTTTCTTTTCTTATTTTTGAGCTCAATTAAGAAGGAATTTTCTTCCCCTCTGAATTTGTTGCCTTTTATCTTCTCTTCTTAAGTTCACTGTTGTATTTTCCTGCTTCATGCTAAGTTGGTGGTTTAGAATACTGATGAGATAGGGCTTACTTTAGCTCTTCATTCGTGTGAGCAATGATATGCATTGTTACAGATGCTCCACTAGTCTGACCTGCTGAGCCTGAAAGAGGCTCTAGATAGTCCCACAGCAAAAGGAAAAGCAGAGATTTTGCAATCTAGTTTCTTCTAGATTGGTAGAGGAATTGGAAAATAATCTACTCTCCATCAAAAGCAATTGCCAGAGGCTAGAGTATATATAGGATTTTTGTATTATTTTCAAATTAGTTTCTCTACATATCAATAGGTCCAACTCTCAAGACAATCACTTTTCAAGGGATAATTTTGGGAAGGGAAAGGATAGGGGAATTGTGTATATGGGAGCAGGGTTGGTCCCTATTTTGCTTTCAGAAACGTAAAGTTGACTGGTAGGACAATATCCCTATTGAAATAATAAAACTTGCCCATATATGAGAAACTCTGTGGTTCTTTTTAAATTGAAATCTCAAACATGGTTTAAATTCTTTGTTTAATGGACCTCTATTATTTTTCAGAATCTGAATCAAATTGATACATAAGGATGATTATAACATACTCATGTTAGTTACCCAAAAAATGTACATAGATTATTTTATTGGTTTGATAAGATTTGTAAATACATAGCATTTTTGTCTAATTTAAAAGAAATTTACATTTGACAAGATAATGGTTAATTTTCCAAAGAAATTAGCATTTGCCTAGCTGTTATTAATCAAATATTATGATAGCAATAGCCATTTGATTGTCTGCATTCTTTCTTGTTTCTGCAAGAACTGACAGAAGCAGCAAAAGCTAGTAGGTTTGTGGAGTATCTGTTGTGAGGAAGCCAATGAAGAAATGCAATGAAGTCGTCTGCATTCACCTTAGGAGGTGGAAATTAGATCACAGAGTGCAAGCCAGTCATAGGTAAAAAATGAGTAGGCAAACATGATATGGTGGGGATTATCATCAGTTGCTAACATGTCTGTATGTTCTTTTAGAATGTAGGTGCTGGAACTGAAAGAGAATGGTCTCACTAATTTTTAAATTCCATGTGGCACCTAACATATCATTATGTATCTTTTGGAACATACAACATAAGGAATTACTTGAATAAGACTTATCAGTACCTTCATAATTGGATATGTTCCCACCGACCCACCAGCCCCAGCACACTGCATGTGCCCACACATGTGTCTTCATACATACACACACATATTGAAGTCAACTATGGCTCCCGAGTCGTGAAAGAAGGAAAGCTCTCACAGAATGCACAGGCACATATATCTGGGATTGTAGCCAAGGGATTCAGAGCAAAAGAGGCCCAGAATTACTAGATACAGCTTTGGCCTATGTCACAAGTTTCCTGAGTCATTTAAATATTTGTTACTCATACATGGAATATTATAATAATGTAAGAGGTCAATATAATGCTAAGTGATGACAAGAAGAAGAATTAAAAATATATAAGATGTATGCAACCTTTATACTTTTTTAATTTATTTATCAAACAAGCATTAGATACCCATTATTCCTGAGGTATTGAAAACGCAACAAAGAATAAAAGGTGCTCCCTTCCCCCCAAATATTTTAATTCTACTGGGAGATACAAAAGAGTAAACAGTCATTTGCAAGACAGACCTAATCCAGTGTTGAAGGATTGATTACTTTTTGGATGTGTCTACATATAGCCTTATAATTTTTTTCCAATGTGCTTCTAATCCTTTTAATTGAGCTTTGAGCTTGTAGGTGTCAATTTAAATGATGCATGTTTCCAGAGTGTGGAGTATCTATCAAAAGGAAAATTACCCTGAGAAAAGTTTGCCATGCAGTTATGGACATTTTATGGTAACTCTAATAGTAATATTTTATCACAGTATAAAACAACAGACTTTCACACCTGGAAGGAAATTCACAAATTCATTTCAGTTATTTCACAGAAGAGAACACTTAGATTCAGAAGGTAAGTTTCCTGGACAAGATCAAGGAATTTGTTGGTGGCACAGGTAAGAGAAGAATACCATTTTTTATACCAAAACACATATATAATTTGTGTTTCAAAATAATTTCTA
>PVKH010026743.1:0-13150 GCA_004027955.1 Chaetophractus vellerosus
ACCCAGTAAGGGGATAGAGACTCAACCTGAGTCACTGGTTACTCATAGTCTAATTGAAATCCCCAAATCAATCTTATTAAGTAATATAATCAAAGGCTCTTCAACTGAATTCAATTCAATCAAAGGCTATCACACCCAGAAGAAGAGATTAGTTTACAAACATAATCTTTCTCTTTTTTGGATTAGTGAAATAATCTCAAACTGCCACAATGGAAAAATCTATATTTTTAAAATATTGCAAATATTTATAAACCCATTTGTGCCTAATATTTCCTATATGTGATTTCTGTGAGATGGAGTTCCTCTCTCATTCTTTTGCATATGGATATCCAGTTCTCCAGGCACCACTTGCTGAAGTAGCCATTCTCTCCCAACTGAGTGGGCTTGGTAGCCTTGTCCAATATCAGATGACTGTATATTTCAGGATCAATATCAGAACTCTCAATTCAGATCCATTGGTCAGTATGTCTCTCCTTGTGCCAATACCATGCAGTTTTGACCACTGTAGCTTTGTAGTATGTTTTAAAGTAGGTAGTGTGATACCTCCACATTCATTTCTCTTTTCCAATATGTCTTTGGTGATACAGACCCCTTACCCTTCCAAATAAATTTTGTAGTTAGTTTTTCCAATTCATTAAAAATACAGTGTTGATTTTTATTGGGGTTGCATTAAATCTGTAGATCAGTTTGTGTAGGATAGACATCTTCATGATGTTTAGTCTTCCTATCGATGAACAGAGAATATTCTTTCATTTATTTAAGTCTTCTCTGATTTACTTTAACAGTGTTGTGTAGTTTTCTGCATATAAGTCCTTTACATCTTTAGTTAAAAATATTCCTACGTATTTGATTCTTTTAGTTACTATTGTAGAAGGTAATTTTTCCAGATTTCATCCACAGATTACACATAATTGGTGTACAGAAATGTTACTGATTTTTCAGCATTGATCTTATAACCTGTGACATTACTGAACTCCCTTATAAGTTCTAGAAGCTTTGTTGTAGATTTCACAGGGCCTTGTTTTTATATGATCATTTCATCTGAAAATAATGCAATTTTTATTTCTTTTCCAATTTGGATGCATTTTACATCTTTTTCTTGCCTCAGTACTTATGCAAGCACAATGTTAAATAGGAGTGGTGATAGTGAGCATCCTTGTCTTGTTTCCAATATCAGAGGGAAGACTTTTAGGATTTCACAACTGAAGATGAGGTTAGCTATGGATTTTTCATATATACCCTTTATCATGTTCAGAAACTTTCTTTCTATTCCTATCTTTTGCAGTGTTTTTTATCAGAAAAGAGTTTGTATTTTGTCATATGCTTTTTCAGCATCTATAGAGATGATCATGTGATTTTTTTTTCTTTCAATCAATTTATGTGTTGTATTACATTGATTTTTTTTTAGCTTACCATCCTAGCATAGCCAGGATGAAACTCGCTTGGTCAAGTTTTATATGTATTTTGATATGTTTTTGAATGTGATTAGCAATTATTTTGTTGAGGATTTTAGCATCTAGGTTCCTTAGAGAGATTGGTCTGTAATTTTCCTTTCTTGTGGTATCTTTGACTTTGCTATTAGGGTAATTTTGGCATCATAGAATGAGTTAGGCAATATTCCTTCTACTTCTATTTTTTGGAAGAGCTTAAGCAGGATTGGGGTAAGCTCTTTTTGGAATGTTTGGTAGATTTCACCTGTGAAGCTGTCTGGTCCTGGACTCTTCTCAGATGGGAGGTTTTATATGACTAAATCTATCTCTTTCCTTATATTTGGACTGTTGAGTTCATCCATTTCTTCTTTTGTAAATGTAGGCTGCTTATGAGTTTCTAGGAATTTGTCCATTTCCTCTAAATTATCATTCTTGTTGGCATATAATTTTTCAAATTATCCTCCTATGATACTGTTTGTTTCTATGGGGTCAGTACTGATATCCCCTTCCTCATTTCTTATTTTGTGTATTTACATCTTCTGTCTCTTTTTCTTTGTTAGTCTGGCTAAGGGTTTGTTGATTTTATTGATCTTCTAAAAGAACCAGCTTTTAGTTTTATTTTTTCTAGTGCTTTCTTATTTTCTATTTCAATTAGTTCTGCTCTAATCTTTGTTATTTCCTTCTTTCTCATTCCTTCATGATTTTTTGTTGTTGTTTTCCAATTCCTCCATTGCAGCTCTTTCTTCTTTTTTAAGCATATTCATTTATGGCTATGAATAGCCCTTTCAGTACAGCTTTGATGATATCCCATAGGTTTTTTATATGTTGTGTTATAATTTTCATTCATTAAAAGGTAGTTACTGATTTCTTTTGAGATTTCCTCCTTGACCCACTGTTTTTCTAAAAGTGTGTTGTTTAACTTCCATATCTCTGTACCTAATCTGGTTTTCTGGCCCTTAGTGATTTCCAATTTCATTCCATTGTGGTCAGAAAAATTACTTTGTATAAGCTCATTCTTTCTGAATTCATTGAGAGTTGTTCTGTGGCCTAGCATGTGGTCTCTCTTGGAGTATGATCCATGTGCACTCAAGAATAATGTATTCCCCACTGTATTTGGGTGTAGCATTCTGGATATATGTATTAGATCCAGATCCTCTAATACATTATTCAGAGTCTTTGTTTATTTATTCTCTATCTAGATGTTCTGTCTAATGGTAATAATTGCATTAAAATCTCCCACTATAATTGTAGAGGCTTTATGTGTCCACTTACTTTTTCCAATGTTTGCCTCATGTATTTTGTTGTGCACTGATTAGGTGCATAAATGTTTATGATTGTTCTTTCTTCTTGAAAGATTACCCCTTTTACTAATATATAGTGTCCACCTTTCTCTCTTACAATAGTTCTGCATTTAAAGTCTATTTTCTCTGATATTAGGATAGCTACTCCTGCCCTTTTTTTGGACATTGTTTGCTTGTAAAATTGTTTTCCAGCCATTCACTTTCAGCCTCCTTGAATCCCTGGGTCTAAGGTGGGTTTATTGTAGACAACATATAGGAAAGTGTCATATTTCCTTATCCATTCTACCAATCTGTGACTCTTGGCTGGTGAGTTTAATCAATTAACATTCAGTGTTATTACTCTCAAGGAATTTCTTACATCAGCCATATTTTCTTTGGGTTTATGTATGTCATATGTGGTTTTTATTTCTATTTGTCTTTTTTGTTGTTCTTACACTCTCCTCCAACTCTCTCCTGATTTTTCCTTTCAACCGGTAGCATTTTTGAAGTGCAGTTTTCTTATTGGTATACTCTCTGAATTTCCATTTATCTGTGAATATTTTGAACTCTCCATCATTTTTTAATGCCAGCTTTGCTGGATAGAGAATTCATGGTTAGAAGATTTTTTCCTTTTAGTACCTTGACTATATCATACCACTATCTTATTGCCTACATGGTTTCAGATGAGAAATTAGCCCTTAATCTTATTGTGTTTCCCTTGTATATGATGGTTCTCTTTTCATTTGATGCCCTGAGTATTTTCTATTTGTCTTGAGCATTGGACATTTTCACAAGTATATGTCTTGAAGTAGGCCTGTTGGGATTATACTCTTTGGGGTGCACTGTGCTTCTTGGACATGTATGCCCATTTCTCACAATAGGGTTGGGAAGTTTTCAGCCATTATATCTTTCAAAACTCCTTTGGTGGTTCCCTTTCCCTTCTATTCTCCCTCTGGGATGCCTTTAATGTTTATTTTTGTGCATTTTGTGTTGTCAGTTAAAACTCTAAGTCCCTGCTGGATTTTTTCTATATTTTAGCTATCTGTTTGATTTCAGATGTACTGTCATCCACATCATTATTCTTTCTTTTGCCTGTTCAAATCTGCTGTTATGTGATTCCAGCATCTTTTTGATTTCTTGGATTGTGCCATTCACCACCATCATATCCGTTATCTTTTTATGCATGTTTACAATTTCTTCAGTATGTTCTCCCAGTTTCTTCTTAATATCCTTAATCTCTTCCTTCACTTCATGATTTTGGTCCATGATTTTTATTTGGAGACTTTTCATTTGCTGTTTGATGTTCTGCATCTCTTTCTGGTTTTTAGTTTGTTCATTTGATTGGCCCATGTCTTCCTGTTTCTCAGCATGGTTTGTAATTTTTTGTGCCCTCTGGTCATCATTTTATCTTGATGGGTTTATTCAGTTGATTAGCTTCTCTCTCAGCTCTAGAGTTTTATTTAGCTGTTGGTTCTGTTTGTGTGTTAGGTTTTCTCTTTGACACTTTGTTCTTGTACCATTTCATTGCTGTTTTCTATCTTCCCTTGAATGAAAATGATTAGGGCCATAGGAATCTAGAGATATAAGAAAGGAAAAAGGATAATAGTAATAATAATACAAGTAGAAGAGGGGCCATGTAAGACTTAGTAAAATGTATATTTAACTCATATAGGCAGTGTAGAGTAATATGGTAAAAAAAAGTGGGGTACCTACAATGTAATGGGAAATCAAATAGTGAAAAATATATAGAATGATTTAAAATGCTGGAATGATGAAGAGAGAGAGAATGTAAAGAAACAGCTGAAATGAAAAAGTTAATTTAAAAAAGAAAATAGAATAGAAAAGAGAATTTGAAACTAGTAAATTTTAGGACTAATGAAAATAAGTGGAATGTAAGAATCACAACAGAAAGCAGAAAATAGAAAGATGAAGGAAGGAAAAGAGATATTTTTGGTAAACAAAATCAATATACACAGAAAGTGGGAAATCAAAGAAGAAGCACAGCAAAGAAGAAAGAAGCTAACAGCACCTAATTTTTAAAAAGCAGGTGAGTAAAGAGGAAAGAAAAGCAATAAACAAACAAACAAACAAACAAAAATCCAAACAAACACACAAGCAAGCAGTCAAACAAAGCTAAGGAAGAACAGCTTTCTTTCTTTGGCCCTTGTGGAGCCTCTCAGTTTGCCTGTGTTCATTAATCAATTACCCTGCAGGCTACTCTCTGCTGGTTTTTAGGTGAATTTTAGCAAGTAAACTAAGTTAAATTTTTAAAATAACTTTGTTTTGGAGAAATATGGGACCCAAAAGAAGTTAGTAAATCAATAATGTCTACGTTTTCCCAGTCCCACATTATCAGCTGGATGTTACATATCCCAGTGAAGGACTATGCTTAGAGGAGCTGGGAAATGAACTGGGAACCTCATATATTCAAGACAGAAATTCCTCCACTGAGTTAACTTAATAATTGGGGCAGGTAGCAATTCAGAAAGCTATTTAGTCACTTTCCCCTGTGAAAGTTTTACTCTCTGTGGCAGCAGGATTCAGGAGGCTGTTTTGAAGGCAGAAAAAGGAAGATGAAGAGTGTGTGTGCTGACCCTGAAAATAGGGACAAGGTCTTGGAACTGTAAACAGTTCCTTGAACCCAGGTCTTGGAACTGAAAACAGTTCCTTGAACTAAGGTCTGGGAACTGAAGACAGTTCCTTGGACTAAGCAAGCAAAGAGAGTAACTGATTTAAGATAGAGGTGGGAACAGAATAGAATGTTAGGATTAAAAGGAAGTATGCTAATAAAACAAGAACCTTAATTTAGTTTAGGCAAAAAAAATTCATGCTTAGATACACAAAAGTTAATTATAGCTGTAACATCAATAAAAGGGCTAAGTAAGCAGCCACTTGGCACTGTGAATGCCTGAGTGAACTGCAGCCCACTGTTCATCACATCAATCTGTCTGAAACCTCTTTGTTTGTGCCACCAAACCATCTCAATCAACATCTGGCACCCAATGTGGGGCAATGAGAGGTAAGTTGAGAATCAGGTTGACCAGAGGAGGTGAGCTGCGTGGTGAGTATGCAGATCTTTGGCAATGGCAGTGAAACATGGGGAATTCTCCACCTCAAATTGATGAGTATGCAGGTATTTTAAAGGCTCTTCTGCATAGCTCGGGGGTCTGTACTACAGAACACATCCTCCATGATTCATTACAGTTGATACAACATCACTATTATTGGTTTTCTCCTTCTAATCAAAACCAGTTATATCCCACAGTTTGGCACCATGTTGGTCATGCCCTTTGGCTGCCCACCAATGGGGGGAGTCTATTTCTGCTGAGGTTTGGGTGGCTTATCAACCAGTTGCTTTAGCTATACAGACTTTTCAGAGTATTGAAGATGTTTCAGTAGAACAACCTATTGTTAAAATTGATGCTTCCACTTCTCCTATCTCTTCTCCTGGTTCTTCTTCCCCACCCTCTGAAGTTGAGACTGAATGGTCTCCACCACCACCTCCTCCTCTTCCTCCTCATCCTCCTCAGGCACCCACACCACCACCACCACTGCCTGCCCCTGATTCTTCCACTGCTCCTAATGCTCCTGTTAACGCTTCCATTCCTTACACTTCATTAAATACTTTTCTTTCCCCTCCCAGGCTGTCAGATGTATTGACTTCAAAGTCTTGTGCTCTTACAAAAGTTTTACAAAAGGTGAGTGAATACAAAAAGTGCAGAAAGTGTGTGGAAAAGGAATTTTTGTGGTCAAAGCTAAGTAAGATTTGATGAGTCTATCTCTAAAATTTTAAAAGCTTTAGTATCAGATAGTATACTGATGCAAAATTAAAATTTTGTTCTTTCTCAAAGTTCTTAAATCATTAGTCTATTTTAGTAAAAGTTTACAAAGTTTTTCTCCAGAATAATCAGTATACAAAAAAGAAAGTCTGCTTTATCAAAATAGCTTCTTGTACTGTAACCTTTACATTTCCTTGGTTGCTCAAAAGAAACAAGTCTTAGAACTTTTAAAAGAACATAATGTTCAAACCTGCTTTATCAAAGTCAAATCCTAAAAGGTAGCTTTTATTTCAAACTGTTCCAAATGATTTGGTCTTTTACCTAGGAAAAAAGTAAAATACTAAAAATAGTTAAATTTATTTGATATATTATAAGTTAAATGAAGTATTTAAAACTGTTATACAATTAAAAGGAATTTTCTAACCTTATGATAATCAAAGTTATCTGAGTATAAAGTTCATATGAATACTTAAGAATCAAACACATAGGAAATGAAAGTTTATTCATTGGATATCTGTTGATTAAATATCTTATTGTCTGTTGTTATATAATCTATTGTAGTTATGAATTATGTATAATATACTTAAATACTAATCAAAACTTTAATACAACACATTACATATATAAATATTTTAATAATTTCTATGTTATACATAAAGGTATTTTATTAACTATATATATAAATCTCTTATTTTGAGTGTGAACAATCCTAAAACTGAATGTATTAAGAAAAGATTTGGTGAGCATTGTTCAAACCTAAAAGTAAAAACATCATGCAGAAAATTTTGTTAATCAACATACCAATGCCTTGCTAGTTAACACTTTTCATATTTCAGGAAAAATAATGGAGACTAAAATAGTAAGCACATCAAGGATGTTTTATAACAAATTAAAGGAAATAAAGTACATTTCAAAAGGTGCTGTATTCCTCCCTGGGAGTGCTGGCCATTCTCCCAGAGACTGATGCATAAACCTTAAAATGAACTTCCCGGGGAGTGTTGTGTACCTTCCTGAGGAGGCTGGCCCCTTCCTTGGGAATTAGCAATATACTCACATGTTGGCATCTTTAGTATCAAATTCATTAATCATAAACACAGTCACCCAAAGCTCTAGTATCAGCTGCTAATTCAACACTTCCCAGTTAAAAGCTAAATATTGGTAAGTATATATGTAAAACTGCTCCATTTATCTATCATTCTATAACTTTGTTCAATATTGACTTAATCTTTTAATTGATTATGTTATTAATGTTTCTTACTCTAATTGTCAGTATAAGCTTATTAAACTAAATATACATATTAGCATTTATCTTATATCTATCCAGGACTCTAACCAAAAATAAGTCAAGTATATCATTGTGTCCCTTGTTTTAGTGGGCATGTGAATGTATGTATACATATCATAAAAGATTGGAGTATAACCATTAAACCCCTGTTTATAAACAATCCTTCATTTATTTTATATTCTTTCAATTATTAACAAAAACACACTATCTAAATATCAATAAAAAGTCCTTCTACAAGAAATGTTCAATAAACCCACCATATGTCAATATTGTGCTTTAAGGCTTTATGCCCTACTCATTCTACCTTCCCACAAACATGTACTTAACCTCATTTTGTACTGAAGGGCATTAATTTGGGACCAATTTGTAATTCAAGTGTGAAGGCTAATGTAAGCTTAATAAATCACTGATATTCTAAGAATTGTTGCTTTGATATTGAGTACTTATACACCTCAAAGGCAAAACTTTCCAAAGCTTTAGGCACTGAGCAAGAGACTTGAAGAAGGCATTATCATTATTCCCATTTTACAGGAGGGAGGACAAAGGCTCCAGAGCAGAAGTGGCTTGTTCAAGGTCACATGAATTCATGGTTCCTAGAACTTAGGTTCCAACATTTTTCACTATACATCATTGCTTACCACATAATTCAGTTGGGTCTGTGAACTGCAAGCTGCGATGTGGTAAATATCATAACCAAGGAGATGTCAATTTAAAGGGCTGCTCACCATTTCCTTACCAAAGATAGGAAAGATAAGGATGATAAGGATGCTATTTAATACTTTATTCAACCAACAAATATTTATTAGTCACTTACCATGTGCTAGGCAATATGCTAGAAACTGAAGACACACTGCAAGTTAAAGGTTGACTGGATGGTGGCTCTAGCCTCTGCTCCCTCTGCAAACTGCAGTGAAATGATAGTCACAGGGAGTTTTTTAAGTCATAAACCTGGGGACTCAGAACAGGGCAGGAAACAATGGTAACAAAATGTTGGAAACTGGAAAGCGAATGACAAGTGGTAATTGACTTTGCAGATCAAGAAAGTTATATCCTAAACTTCAGTGGGACAGGCTGAAGGTAATCCAAGTTATATCAAAGAATAAAAGGCTTAGAAATTGGCAGCATCAAGTATATCTAGAAGTGGAAGCTGAAAGCAGGACTTAAAAAAGGTTGAAAGGATGTTCAAGAAGGAATTGGATCCCTGGATCCTCTGCCACACTGCAGGCCACCTGACCCCTAACTAACAGAAGACTGAAATTTTATTCTCTGGGGAGGGTAAAATAGAGTTTGGTAGTTAGGGATCAGTAGGCACACTTGTGAGCAGGGGAACAACACTGAAAATATGTGTGGATTAAGCAAAATTTGACTACTAGTATTGAGACCTCAGACTACTTTTCTTAGATAATGGGGAATGTGAGTAGCCCAAGGGTAAAGACCTAAAGGTCCTGAAAGTTGAAGGCCCCAAGGGAGAGACAAGTTTGTGCACTCTACACTGAATCCCACAGTTCAGAAATTTCACCCACAAGTGCAGAACACTCAATGATCTTATTAGGGTGGCCATTTGAAATATCCCTAAAGGCAATGTTCAATATGAAGACTAAATCACTTGAAGCATTCATTGCTTTCAAACAGTTTCCAAAATTTTAAATGAGAAATTTAAACTTCTATTCATCAAATAGTTTTAAAAACAACATTTAGATGTGCTACAACAGAGAAGCTGATTAATATACTGCTGTATTCTTTCAGTTTCACAATAGATCTGAAAAATGTTTTTACTCTTTTTGATAATGTGCAGATGGATTTTTAATCCACAAAATTCTCTCCAGGTGCTTCAACATCTCTACAGCTGCACCAAACTTAACATCCCCTAAACCTCAGTAAATAGGGACTGATGCTATGAATTAGAATATCTGAGGCACAGAGGGCAGTGAGATGCAGCCCCAGGCTTCACAGAAGTTCCCCCATGAGTCTGGAAAATTTAGCATCCCCACCCCCACACCCAACAGCCCTGCCTCCCCCACCATGGTGTTTTCAAGTAAAGCTGCAGCTGCCACCTTGCTGGAAAAGGTATTTAATAATTCTTTTTTTTAAATTATAAAAAGCAGTTCACTAACACAAAGTGTGCAGAAAAAGTTTCTATATTTGAAAAGGAAGGGCAAAAGGCCATAATGTAACACTGTTAGACTTGACCACATAAAATTTTCAACCTTATTTACATTTCTCCCAATTACCCCTGTACATACATAAAATAATTAAATGGTATATAGTAATGCTGGTAGAAAACCTGCAATAATTTGGTTGAATGAATGCAATAAAAAAAACAAGAATGAAAGCAATCAGACCATAATGTATACACAGTTTTGTACAGTATACAAAAGCAAAGGGTGCAAATAGAAAGTGTGGTAATTGGCAAACATAGCCCCAAATACAGTCAGGCTTTGAAAATAATTTCAAATGAAAGCTCTTTGGTGTACCATATATGTATTACTTTGCCAAAAGGGGTGCCAATGCTAAATACCAGAAATCTGTTGGCTTTTGTAATGGGGATTTATTTGGGGTGAAAGTGTACAGCTCCAAGGCTGTGAAAAGTTCAAACCAAGTCAATGTAAGGAGTGCTTTCTCACCAAAGTCAGCTGCCATGTGTTGAAGCAAGATGGCAGGTGATCTTTGCCTGGTATTTCCTTCCCCTCTGAGCTTCCTCAGGCCCAGCTGTTCCACTTTCTTCCTCATTTCAGCTGCAAGCTGGTATAGGACTTTTCTCTGAGGGCTTTCTATTTCAGTCTCAGCTATTCAGGTCTCTTCCCCAATTCAGCTATAAGCTATTAAGTAAATGGCTGATCTCTTCCATGGGCCTCAGGTGTTTGAGACTTCTCCTGTCATATGGCAGGATATAAAAGAACAGAACTCTCTATTTTTGTGGTGTCTGAGTGTTTATATGAGCCCATGCAAGGGGGAAGGGACTCAAACTGAGTCTCACCGCATTGACATAGTACAAAAAAAGCCTAAAGCAATCTCAGGTAATGTAATCAAAGACCCCTCAGCTTAATATAATGCAATCAAATGTTTTCATGCCCAGAGGAATAGATTCACTTACAAACATAATATTTCTCTTTTGGGGATTCATAAAACAATCTCCAACTGCCTCAGCATATAACACCTATTAAAGTGTTTTGTTTTGTTTTTTTTTCATGTGAATAGGCACCTGGAGAGAGTGTGGCAGTTTGATATTGTGTTAGTCAGCCAAAGGGGTGCAAAATACCAGAAATCTGTTGTCTGTCATACAGGGTATTTATTTGGGGTAGAAGCTTCTAGTTACCAGGCCATAAAGCATAAGTTACTTCCCTCACCAAAGTCTGTTGTCACATGTTGGAGCAAGATGGCTGTTGATGTTCAGCCTTCCTCTTCATCTTAAGGCTCTGTGGTCCCAGTTTTTTCCAATATCAGCTGTAGTCTGGGATGTCTCATCTCTCTCACAGGGCTTGTTCCTCTCCCAGGCTCAGCTGCTCATTTCTCTCCACAAGGTCAGCTGTAGATTATTAGGCTCTCTAGGCTTTGTCTCTCTCCCCAGGGCTTGATTCTCTCTGGGCTCAGCTGCTCTGCTCTCTCTCATGTGTTTGCTTCCTGGGCTCCAGCTCAAAACTTCATTGTGTCCTCTGTCTCCATGTCTTTACTTCCCCAGGCTCCACATCAAAAATCCCACTAACTCTTCTTCCATGTCATTTTCTCTGTGAGCTCCTACCCACCAAGGGGATGGGGACTCAAAATCCTGGGGATGTGGCCAAATCAAAGCCCTAATCATAATTTATTCATGACCAGAGGTGCAGACCAGTTTACAAACATAAACCAACATCTATTTTTGAAATGAATAAAAAATGCCAAACTGCTACAGATATTATTTATGAATTCCAAAATGAGATATTGATTATGTTTGAAACTGGTCTGTTCCTCTGGGTGTGATACACTTTAATTGTAGTAAATCCAAAGGGTTACATTTACTTGAATAAATCAAGATACAGGTTTTGATTTACCCATATCATTAGGATGACTCAGGGTAAAGTCTCCTCCCCCTTGGTGGGCTATATAAATGGATACTCAATCAAGAAGTACACAGGAGAAGATATATGGAATAGAGAGAACACCTTTGTTTTGGTCAGCCAAAGGAGTGCCTTTTGAAATACACCAAAATTGGTCGGTCTTTATAAAGGGTATTTATTTGGGGTAGAAGCTTACAGTTACCAGGCCACAAAGCATAAATTTCTTCCCATACCAAAGTCCACGTGTTGGAGTAAGATGGCTGCCGATGTCTCCAGGGTTCAGGCTTCCGAGTTCCTCTGTTCCCGGGGCTGCGTTTCCCTCCGGGCTTAGCTTCTGTTTCCCTCACGAGTTCAGCTGTAGACCATGAGGCTTTCTATGCTTTGCGTCTCTCCACAAGGCCAGCTGTAGACTCTCGGGCGAACGGCTCACTCCAACATCAGAACTGCTTCTCAAATCTCCAAATCTCCTGCTTCTCTCATCCTGCCTTTCTCAATCTGCTTTTCTCAATCTGCTTCCTCTTGTCTAGCCTTTTACACTTGAGACCACGCCCACCAAAGGGTGGGGCTCAATGTCTCACTGATGTGGCAGTTAACACCCTACTCATAACTTAATCATGCCCAGATAAACAGATTAGCTTACAAACATAATCTAATTTATATTTTTGGAATTCATAATTAAATCAAACTCAAACCATTACACTCCACCCCCTGAATCCCAAAAATATATTATAATATTCAAAAAACCTTAAGTTAGTAACAATTTCAAGTACAAAATCATATCAAAATCAGTTCAAAGAAATACAGTTTTTCTTTAGGCAAAATTCCTTTTAGCTGGAGAACTCTGAAACTTACAAAACAATTTAACTGCTTCCAAATCACAAAAGGAAAGACAAAATATACACATTAAATTAACATAAGGAGAAAATTGAGATGTTAAACATAAGGCATGGATTCTCTGCAGTTCAGCAAAACTGCAGGGCATCCTCTATTCCATTTCAAAGTCTGAGAGTCATTTTCAAGATGATGGATTCTTCTCCTTGGGGCCACATCGGAACCCACCCTTTCCACAGGCTTGTCCAACAGCCATTTTCTTGGCTCCACCCTCATCAAGCATCTGGGTGTTGACCAAGTTTCAGACCTCACCCTCCAACATGGTTGGGGTGATTTCCCTACCTTACCCAATTTTTGGATTAGAGTCTTAGCAACCCTAGTACAGTGAGGTGAAGACAACATTCCCCCTAACCTTTGGCCTACTGGCTCAACTATCTCAGAGCAACAAGCTGGCCACCTGGCCTTTTCTAAATTTTGGCACACAGGCCCAAACCTTTCAGAGCAACTAGTT
>PVKH010026744.1:0-13149 GCA_004027955.1 Chaetophractus vellerosus
GAGCCGGGGCGGAGCCCGCCCAGGGCAGAGCGAGTCCGCGGCGAGACTCCAAGAACACAGAACCCGACCCTGTCCGTGTGGGTCACACACTGCCCGAGCCTCAGTTTCCTCTTCTGAGGGCCTGGCAAGCCACTTGCTTTCCCTACCCCTCCCTCCCAGGAAGGCTAATTTAAGAGAGAGCATGCAGGGTTACGTACGCGAAAGATTAGTTATATGCCCATTTCCACACACTCAACACAATGCTGTATCCCCAAGTCGCCTTCATTGAGCAAGTATAGTGGTGGATCCACAGGCCCTGTACTAAGTTTGCTTACAGTTTAGTTGCAGAAGAAAAATGAGTTCTTACTCTTGAGCTCACTGAAAATCAACATGCATATAGCTGTCACAGACTACAGGTTTAAGAACCTATATTGTGTTGTCCAAGTTTTATACGTGGGTTCGATAGCCACTCCCATTACTAAGTAAATTTAAATTTAACAAAAGAGTCATGCTTTGCTGAATTTCTGCCAGAATGTGCCCTGATTGTTGTTAATAAGCATTTCTCGTTCATATTACATTACCCTTCATCTGGTATAACCAGAATTTACCCAGCATTTTGCTGAGATTTCCTATTACCTGGCAGCCATTTTATAAGGAAACCTTCTCCCGTGCATCTTTCCTTCTTTGGCCTCTTGGTAGTTTGCCTGATAATTTTCTGTCCACCAGAGATTAGTGGTGTGTATGGCCACATTTGGAAACTAGATGGTAAGGAAAACTTAGCAGCCTACAAAACTGCATCACCCTGTGTGCCATGACCCTGTCATCATATATTATCTAGTACCTCAAGATGAAATCTTTAATTTCCTAAATTTCTGGTTCATCCATGAAATCTTTTAGTCTTTGTTCTCTGCTAGGATATTTCTAACTTTGTGATCACTTTAGATAGGAGCGGCTAGGAGTACAGATAGTTCAGCCACAGCACCAAAGGGGAGGTAGAGAACAGGGCCATCAGTGCAATCAATGGGTAGGTGTGATAATGGGTGCTTGTTGCTTCCGTTTTTCTCATTGAGGGAATAAGCAAGGGTATTGTCATTGGTGAACTCTAACGAAGGAGAAAATATTGGAAGTTTGAGGTGAAAGGGAAGTGGACTGGGACAGTCTAATAGGATTGCTGGTCAGCATTACGGGTCACATGAATTTTGTGGTCTTGTAATTTGAAGGAATCCAGTTCTTTTGAGCCATGTGGGTGTAGGCATGGTAAGGTTTATCCAGGGTTATTGTTTTGCAAGTGTGACAAAGCAAAAGAGAAGCAAGGGAGTTGAGGCTCTCTTCAAGGGGAGTGATTATAATGAGAACCATCAATTCTAACCTGATTAAGGGAAATAAGGAGATGTGTAGAGTGAAGGACAGTGAATATGTGGTAGGATTAATGTGTTGTGTGTCTTGGTGAAGGTAGTGAATTAGAATTGGGTATTACAGGGGTGACCTGGAAAGACAGAGATGGTGGATAGAAGTGGAAGTTTGAAACAGAAGCTGGTGGTGTTACACTTGTAACACCTGGGAGTGGCTGAAGTAAGTTAGAAGATGTGATTATTTTAAGAGTAGTTGAGAACCAAAAAGCCAGAACATTGTGGATCTTGAAATTGCCAAGAATGATGATAAGTAGTGTTGGGGAGCATGAATGAGCCAGGAAACCATATTTTTTAGGAATGAGTTGAAGGTTCTGGAGTAGATGAGGACATCAAAGGGGCATAGTAGGTAGTATGGTCTGATTGTATGTGATTCAAAGTTAGAGGATTTTAGAGAAGAATGTCATTGATGATTAAGGACACCTACTTCAGCTCTTAGCCCAGTAATACAGGGAGTATGAGATGCAAAATAGTCACCCTTGAGAGGGCTTCAGGAAAGCAGTGCCCTCAGAGAAGAGAATGAAGGTGTAGGAGATTTTGATGATATCTGACCATGCATTCCAGAGGGCACAGAGGAAGGGTTTCAGAAGTATGGAGTGGCAGAAAGTGGTTCAGAAAAGAGAGTGTTGAGTCCAGGGTATGAGTGAGACCTTGGGAGTCCTGGGTTCCCTGTGACCAATGGAACCGGGAGTGAAGGATGCTCTGAACAATGAGGAGGCAGCTAATGATGATAAAGTTGTGAGTAGGGGGAACTTTAAAGAGGTATTGGGGGAAGACGGTCTGTCCAGGAGCAGTTTATCTGAGACCCTTTATTCCTTCCTTTTCATTGATTGTGTTGAGGCTGGAGTTGGGGGATTCTTAGTTGAAGCCCAAGTTGCCCTAGAACATCATCTTGACATTCCGGGGTGGGTATTTACCAATGTGGAAGTGAAATTGAGAATGGCTAAGTGGCTTATCTGAGGTCCATGGCTAAGAAGTGCTAAGAAGTGTACCAGTGGGAGCAGAGGTTAGGTGCCTCCTTCCCACGTTGGAGGTCCCAAGTTTGGTTCCTGGTACCTCCTAAAAAGAATACCAGCACACAACAAACACAGCAAATGCAAAACAACAAGGAGGTGGGGAGCAATAAATAAATAAAATAAATCTTTAAAAAAAAAGTGCATCACTGAAATTCAATCCTAAATTGTCTGATTCCAAGTTTAGTGTTTTTGGACTATACCATAGCTCCCTTTTTAGTGCTTCTTGTATACTCTGTATCTTTCTTGGTTGTCTTCTTGGACAGTACCTTATTGCTTTCTAAAATGTTTAAGTCTCCTGTTATGTAAAAGGTAAGAAAATGTATAGGGTACAGGGTTAAATTAGACCTTGTTTCACCCATTTCTTTCAAAATATCTTAAGTTCATTTGGATGCTATCTTCCTATAATTTCTTTTGATAGCTATATTAGTCAGGGTTCCCTAGGGAAACAGAATCAACAGGAGATATCTGTCAATAATATGAGTTTTTATAAGTCTCTCACGTGATCGTGGGTATGCACAGGTCCAGGTTCTGCAGGCAGGCTGCAAACCAGGGCCTTTGATGAAAGTCCAGTGAAGGTACTTGATGAGTTTCAGGGAGATGTTGACTGTCTGAAGACGAGCTGGGAAATTCTTTCTGAATATTGAAATCACTTCCCCTTTTAAGGCATTCGACTGATTGAATAAAAGCATCAAACATTGCTGATGCAAGCTCCCTGACTGATGCAGGTGTAATCAGCCATCCGTGCAGTAAACTCACTGGTGATCGAAGTCCATAAATGCTTTTGTATTACAGTTAGCCCAGTGCTTGCTGGACACAATTACCTGGCCGAGTTGACACATTAGCCTAACCGTCACAATAGCCAAATAGTATACTCAAGATGATCATTTTTTAAAAACTTGTAGTGGGAAATCTAGGTTTATTTTATTTTGGGGAATTGATTTTTTATTTTTTGCCATTATATCTGTTTTATCTTAGGTTTTACTTCATCGACTTGCAAGTTTTCACCGGGTTTGGAGTTTTCCACCAAATGAAAATACAGGAAAGGAAGTGACCTGCTTGGCTTGGAGACCAGATGGCAAACGTAATGATAGTATTACGAGAAAATATATTTTTATTATTCCCAAAATGTATTATGCAAACAAATCTTATTTTGAGAAGAATTTATTGTTCTTACCAGTTTGAGAACTTTTTTTCAGAATGCTTTAAAATTTTTTCATAGAACTTGGGTTAATTCTACCATCTTGTTTCTTGGCAAAGATAACTCTAAAATGAAATCTGATGGAATATACAAAATACTTTGGTGGTGGTCTTTCTGCCATCTTGTTGTCTCTCACCATTTGGTTCAACCTCCACTTGCCAGTCAGTTTAATGTCGACATGGCCTTTTCCTCCCCCAAAATGTATTTTAACATTAAATGTGTGGCTCATAAATACTTTTCTTGCTGTGCATGTACATTTGCCTCACCTGAAGTATTATCTAGCCCCATTCCTTCCACTTCTGTATTTTCTCTCTCCTCTTGGTGCCCTTTATGTCATAGCTAGTTATGGCTCCAATCACTCTACTGTCGCCTTACATGTGGTGTTATTACATGACAATCCTTATTTGGTCTGGTGACATATGCAGTCAGTATAGTAAAGTGTTGTAATTCCTACAGTTTAAAATCCATCTATATCATTGGTGCTTTGAGAAAAAAAGCTAGATTGGTTTTGGAAAAGGATATATATTTATTCCTTATTTTTTTTCTAGGTAAATATAAATAAGTAAGTAAAAATGCCCTGAAAACCCATCGTTAGAGATATCAACTGCTCCTATTTGGTGAACATCCTTCCAGACATTTCTTGATAAAATATGTACATGTAGAGATACGTGCATACAGTTTTATCAAAAGAAGATCATGTAATACACACTATTTTGTTACTTAGGTTTTTTTTGAGGGGGGCTCACTGTTTTTATGTCAATGTATATAGATTTACAACATTCAATGTTAATCACTGCATAGCAATCCTTGTATATTTATATTGGAATTTCCTAAATCTGTCCCCTTGATAGGCATTTAGATTGTTTCCAGTTTTGTCTTTTATAAGCAGTTCTGCGTAAAACCTTCTGAACTCTGGGAAGAACTTTGTGTGATTAGCTCCTTAGGTTAATTCCCAAAAGTGGGATTTCCAGAAATGCTTTTAAAACACTATATTCATTTCGTACTCATTTTGCTGTCTTTTATGGTTTTTAAGAGTATGTGTAAAATTAGAGGACTTTGTAAATACCATCTTGAGATCTCCTTACACGATTTATCCAAAAACACCTTTATCTCAGAATAAATCATGAAAGTCAGTGTGTGTTAAAATTAATTTAATTAGATGTATTTATCATTAAAAAAATGTCTAGTGTTTTGGATAGTAAAATATGGTTTTTCTTAGATAACGGTTATTTCAAGATAGTTTAAAATTGGTTTTAAGAAGAGGAAGCCAGCATTGCCTCACATCTAGCACAGGTTACATGTGCTGGTGAACAGAGAAGAGAAACTCATTGCCTCCTGCTTAGAAATTCTTAAATTTGATATGTTAGGAAGATATTAATGACTTACGTAGAAAAACTGTACTAGTTTCTCCTTTGCCACAGTCAAAGGAAGAAGATTCATCAGTATTTGATGGCCTTGTTTCCTATTAAGGGTTAGGAACATAAAAGGGGAAAAAAACACACCTTTTGAGAACAAGACAGGCGGAATCACTTCTTACCTTGTAGGCATGTTTAAGGGGCCTACAAGGTATTATTATGTATCTATTGAGACTTGTTCTGTATTTTCTGCTTGATAGTTTCTAGCCTAGAGGCTATGATGTGTAAGATGTTCAGTATAGTTCACAATGAGGTGGTAGATTGCTCATGAAAGTTTAAGCACTTGAAAATAAATTTAGATAAAAGTGAAAAATTATATGAAAAGATCTCTTTTTAGTTCTTAGTTTATTATTTAAGGGAAGAATTTTTAGATAAAGTAATTTCTGTGAGTAAGATATGCTTAAAATAGTAAAAATGAGCAGTAGGTGAAATACCTATTATTTTTCTCAAATGTTACTCTAATTTACTCTGATTCTTTCTTCTTATCTCATTTTCAGTTTTGGCATTTGCTCTTGCTGACACCAAAAAAATTGTTTTATGTGATGTAGAAAAACCTGAAAGCTTGCATTCTTTTACTGTGGAGGCGCCAGTTTCTTGTATGCATTGGATGGAAGTGACTATAGAAAGCAGGTAGAGTAACAAAAGAAGAAAAGCTCCCGTAATTATTATAGAATATTCACGAAATTTTCATTTTTTAAAATGATAACTTAAGAGTACCTGAGTATTATGTATGTGTACATTGCATTTAAATTGTAGTTTTAAGTTTGTCAAGTTGAAATTTTTTAATGCTTTGTGAGATTTTTTTTCTTTTTAGTCATTTTTAATAATTGATGATATCAATGATTTATACTTTCAAGTAATTATTAATTAAAATTACTGATTAGGAAATTGAGGTTCTGTTTTCTTTCTCATCATATATTTTGTCTAGAACTTTGATTTTTGTGTCTTAGTAAATATTCTTAATATGAAAAGTGCTAAAGTGAGCATTCTGCCTGGTGCTGAACAGATTCTTTCTGTGTTCATAGTCCCTGATAATTTCCTTGTGTCATGAAAATAGCTTTGCCTTAGATGCATAGTCAAATAATACATAATACACCAGATTTGCAATAAAAATGACCTAAGGGATCACTGGGTTTGACTAATACTGGGAAAAAACGTTTTTCTTTTTTGGGGAAATGTGATCATTTTCTTTCCGATAGCTTTTCCTTTCTAATTAAATTTCATTAAGTTAATATCAAATTAATTTGTAAATCCTGAATATTAATTGAAAACTTTCCTAGGGAGGGCCTGGAAAGAATATGATGACAAGGATCTAGCCTGGGGTTTGAAATTTGCTGTAGATAAAACAAAGTGATTAATCCATCATCAACTAATCAAGGATTGCAAATGATTATGTGAAGTTATGGAAGGTTAGAGGAGTGGAGTGTACCACGTAATTTCTATCCCACTCCAGTTACTTGCTAAATGTATTCTTAACACACTTCCTACGAATAATTTATAAATGTTTATGTGGAAATTGCAGGGTCTGTCAGGAAAGCTACTTTGTGTGAAAGTGGGGGAAAAAATGCTTGTTAAGTCACCACTTTTTCACTTTTTCATTCATTTATTTCTAACCTTATTTGGAGGTAGGGTTGAGAAAGAAAAGGGGATAAATGAGACTATTTGAAAATGCATGTTGTAGTTTTATAGACCTGCTGGGTTTTCAAGTCCCTAAGAGTATATCAGCCATAGAACCTGTAAATAAATGATATGATAATTGCAATGTTCTTTAAAATTACTCTTTGTTATCACATGTTTAATATGGGTTCTTAGATGAGAGTAAGAAATCATGATTTCTCAGTATCTGAATATTGATATTGTATAATGCTGAGAAAATTATTTATTAATATTTGTTTCTCTAAATGTAAAGTGGATAAACTGATTCTTTTGCAAAAATAAAGCCCTTTGTAAATAGAAAAATAGGAATATTTTTCTATTGTTTGTGATTGTTAAAGTGACTGTTTTATAATGGTAAAATGTTTGTGGCATCTGTTTACCTGTTAATGTTATAAAATTGGGTATCTTTAAAAATTAACATTTTTAATTGAAAGAGAAGTAAAATCTTTGATGTTTTTTTAAACCTTGTTTTGTTCTTCTTCTTCTTAGTGTCCTAACATCCTTTTATAATGCCGAGGATGAGTCAAATCTTCTCTTACCTAAACTACCTACCTTGCCAAAAAAGTAAGGATCAGAGTTAAATTTCTTTGGACTTGATCTTCCAGATTTCTCTTTCCTATACTTTTAACGCATATTTGACAATTTTCGCAAAGATTTTTGTTTCAGTTTCTTGGTTGCTAATTTAAATACCATACAGTGGGTTGGGCTGAATAACAGGAGTATCTTGGCTCACAGTTTTGAGGCTGGAAGTCCAAATAAAACCAAGGCATCAGCAAGGAGATGTTTTCTCCCCAGAGACTGTGACGTTCTGGGGCTGGCTGCCCTCAAACCTTGGGCCCTTGGCTTTTCTGACACATGGCAGTGCACATGGAAGTGTCTTCTTTCTCTTCCGGGCACTGTTGACTTCCTGCTTCTGGCTGTTCCCCCTGGTTTCTCTGTCTTTGGCCTTCCCTGTGAGGATCCAGAAATAAGACTCTTCCTGATTCACTTGGGCCACACCTTAACTGAAGTCACCTTTTCCAAAGGTCCTACTTAATATGGGTTCATGCCCACAGGAATGATTAACTTTAAGAACATGTTTTTCTAGGGTAAAAAATTCCAAGCCATCACAGTTTTAAAAATATATTTCTATTGACAATATTTCTTACCCTAATGTATGTTCTTCTCTAGTTATAGCAACACCTCAAAAATATTTAGGTAAGATATGCCTTTTTTGTTTTCAAGAAAGATAACATTCTTTTTTTATATGATATACACTTGAAAGATAACGTAATTGTTTTGTGTATTTTAGTGAAGAAAATTCTGATGAAATTATTAAGCTCTTGGGAGATGTCAGGTAAATCTTGCAGATATTGTGAATAGCAATTTTAATTTCTTCAAGTTGATATATGATATTTAAGGCAGTTTTAAAGAAGTTTCAAGAGCAAGGCCTTTTTGGTTATGTTATTTCATCATTGACATTAACAGCTCCAAGCAATATACAAAGTTAATATGTGTTGGTTACTTATTTCTATTGTATGGTCTTTCATTTTGTCAAGTTTTAATAATAATATAATACATCTGTTTGTTTTGATAAGAAGTAAAGGAGGATAGAAGAACTCGAGTTTCTAAAATTTAACTTTACTCAAGTTCTTTAAGCTTACTTAATACATTTAACATCATAACCATGGTAAAACTGATGTTCCTTTGTATTCACTGGACAAATTATTGTCCTGTTATTGAGAATAATAAGTACAATTGTTGTTAAAATAATTTATTCTTATTTTGCTATAAATCGAGTGTTTTTAGACTAGAGAAAAGTTATGTTGTTCTTTTGAAAAAAAGAAAGAAGCCCAATAGGAGTGAATTTGGAGTATGAGTCCATGGCTTTGCTTGATTGTTTCAGTTCTGTCTGCAGGGAAGCTTTAGCATGTAGGTTATATGAGAGCAGTAATCATTTATATCTTTGTTTAAGAACTCCATCATCTCTGTTGTTGATTGGTCCTCAGCTTGTTACATTATTTTTAATTAGGCTTAATATTCTTGTCCTTGGAGGAAGCTCTGGATTCATTGAACTTTACGCTTATGGAATGTTCAAAATTGCTCGTGTCACGGGGGTAAGTTTTTCTTTAAAATTTTCTGTGTCATTTCTCTTAGAATGTAGCAGCTAATTGATTTGTGGAAAATCAATACAACACTAGTTGTTTTTTTCCCCCTTTTCAATGATTGAAATGATTAGTTCTTAAATAGTAAGAATAATTTGCTTACTAAGGTAAAATAGTAGTGATGTTATACCTATGAAGATCAGGGGCTGTTTGTAGAATTAGTCAGGTTTTTTTTTTTAATAAAAAAAGATGTGTATGATACACTTGACTATGATTTAACACTGAATATGCTTTTAAGCTCAGCACTGAGTCTGTTGTCATTGCTAAGTTGTGGTCTTCTCCATAGCCTTTTTTTTCCTTCTAGGAGGTACTGGGGATTGAACCCAGGATCTCGTAGATGGGGCATAGGCATTCAACCACTGAGCTACATCCGCTCCCCAATGAGAGTTGGTTTTTTACTTTTTTAAAAAAAAATTTTTAATCATGCTTCCATAACTTTTTTTTTTTAGAATTTTTTTTTTGTTACATATCCCCCCCCTTTCTGCTTGCTCTTGCTGTGTTCATCCTTGTGTTCCTCTGTGTCTGCTCTGTCTCCCCCCGTTGCAGCGATGCGCCGAGTCAGCTCACTGCGCAGGCGTCTCTGCTCCGTTTGCAGGCAGCTTTTTTGCTTCCATTCCCGGGAGGCTTGCCCTGCATGTGGCAGCTTTGCCCTGCCCGTGGCGGCTTTTTGCCCTGCCTGTGGCGGCTTTTTGCCCTGCCCACAGTGGCTCTGCCCCGCCCATGGCAGCTTGCCGTTCTCAAGGCGGTCTGCCCACCCGGAGAGGTCCCCGGGAACCGAACCCAGGGCCTCCCATGTGGTGAACCGGCGCCCTATCCACTGGGCTATGGCCGGCCCCCTTGTTTTTTTTTTTTTGTTTGTTTTTGGAGGTACCAGGTATCCAACCTGAGACCTCAAAAATGGGAAGCAGGCGCTCAACCACTTGAGCTATATCCACTCCCTTCTCGATAGCCTTTTCATCTACTCTTATCATTCCCTACAGGGGCAGAAAATATTGTAGGCTCTGTGGCAGGTGTTGGTTCTCCAGCACATGGCATGGAACCTTGATAGGAGAGCGGGCAGTCTGTGTGTCCTTGTGATTAATTAGGGCCACAGAGGTGGGTGCCTAACTTCATCTGCTGCATACATGCAGCAGGAGCCAAGTGTATGTGTTCCTACTTTTTAAAGCTCACTGTGACTTTTTTACTTCCTGTCTTACAAGCATATGCAGTCTAATAATAATACCAAATATACTGGTGGATTTTACTGTTTTACAGATTGCTGGTACATGTCTTGCATTATGTTTATCAAGTGATTTGAAATCATTGTCAGTGGTCACAGAGGTTTCTACCAATGGTGCTTCAGAAGTTTCATATTTCCAGGTGAGTTTTGAAACTTGATAACAATAAAGAGTAAATATATTTTTATAGGTTTCATAGGTTTTTATTTCATTTACTGAAGTCTAATGGCCATTAAAACAAAATTTAAAAATCTACTATTTAGAGTTTCCAGATTTTTAATATATAGAATCTTCCTATAGTGAATACCATTTTATTATGTCTATGCTGCAGTATAGTTTTCAAAAAATGGTGCTTTGATGGTTGTTCTGGTTTCCTCATTGCTAAAACAAATACCATTCAATGGGTTGGCTTAAACAATGGGAATTTTTGGCTCTTGGTTTTGAGGCTAGGAGAAGTCTAAAATCAAGATGTCATCAAGGTGATGCTTTTTCCCAGAAGACTGTGGCCTTCTGGGGCTGGCTGCGGAGGATCCTTGGTCCATGGCTTTTCTGTTGCATGGCAGTGCTCATGGCGGCCTCTGCTGGCTTCTCTTTTTTACCTGGTTCTGTTGACTTTCAGCTTCTGGCTGCTCCCTCTGGCTTTCTCTCTAAGGCCGTCAATATAGGATTAAGTCCCATCCTGAGTCATCTGGGCCACACCCTAATTGAAGTAGCTTCATCAGAAGGTCCTGTTTACAATAGGTTCCCACCCACAGGAATGGATTAAGTTTAGGAATATGTTTTTTTCTCAGGATACATAGCTCCAAGCCACCATAATGGTCTATTAGTGACCTGGTCGCTATACAAATTCAACTTTGTACCAATTGTATTCTCAGGACTGTGCCCTAGAAATAATAGAAACAAATGCTTCTTGATTGTTTCATATGTACCAGGTATGAAAACCTTCATAGTAATTCCTCACAGCAAACTAATAGGTAGCTACTGTTGTTATTTCCATTTTATTGATGAATAAATGAGCACACAAAGAAACTGCAGAACTTGGTTGTTGTCACTGAATTGGAAAGTTGTGCTAGGCATTCTGGCTCCAGAATCTGTGCTCTTAACCACCACTTGACTCTTGTATAAAGATGATCACTTAATGTTGGAAGAACCTTGTTGTTGTGTACTGTTTGTATTGTAGACTGAGGAAATACAATAGATTTATTTATTTACTGTAGATTGACCGGGCTCCAGTATAGTATTTAAATTTAAGTTGCCTTGCCTTTAAGAAATCCTCTCAAAAATCGTCATCTCAATATCCCAGACACTTAACATAAGTACACCTGAACTCTCAAGCAAAAGTACAGCAAATAAAGATGCAAGATGCAATGTGTATGTTTTCCAGCATTTTTTGTTGTGTTCAGAACTTAAGAGAACTCTGAACCTAATGAGTCACTGTAACTGTTATTGATATCACTCTTCATCTTGAGGTTATGTGAAAATATGATTCCCAGGGTCGTCTAATAAATGATTCACTATTTCTGTGAAGTTTGTTATACATATATTTTTTTCATTTTAAGGAGGTACTGGGCATTAAACCTAGGACCTCATATGTGGGGAAACAGGTACTCAATCACTTGAGCTACATACACCCACTCTCTGTAATAGATATTTTTTAATAACAACTTTACTGGGATATAATTCACATTTCATTGTGTAGGTATTTTACTTGTATTTATCAATAGCTTCTACTTCCTTTAAGAAGTTTATACACATTTGTGATTATTTTAAGTCCTCATAATAGTGTTACAAAATAAGTTATTATGTTTATTCTAGCTTTGTAGAGTAAACCAACCAGGGAGGGTGAGCTGTGCAGCAGGTGTGAAAACCCCCAGATGATGGTCTGTTAGTCTCTGAACTGTGCCATGTCAAAGGGAGCAGAATTACAGTCTTTCTGAAACATAGTTAGACCTAGAGTCCTCTTTATATTGTAGAATTTTTTTGAGCTGAGAGGGTCTGATTTGTTTTTGTTTCTGTTTTCAAAGATTTATTTATTTATCTATCCCCACCCCCTTGTTGTTTTGCACTTGCTGTGTCTGTTGTCTTCCTTGTTTCTTTAGGAGGCACTGGGAACTGAACCCGGGACCTCTGATGTGGGAGGGAGGCAGCTACTTGCTTGAGCCACCTCCATTCCCTGCTTTGTTGTGTATCTCATTATGTGTTTTCTTCTGGTGTCTCTTGTTGTGTTAACTTGTTGCCTCAGCTTGCTGTGCCTGCCTGTTGGGTCAGCTTGCTGTCTGGCTCATCTTGTTTAGGAGGCACCAGGAACCTCTGCTTCCTACTTTGTTGTGTGTCTCATTATGTTCTTCCTCTTGTGTCTCTTGTTGCATCAACTTGTTGTGTCAGTTTGCCTTGCCTGCCTGTCATGCCAGCTCGCTGTCTTCTTTAGGAGGCACCGGGAACCGAACCATGGATCTCCCGTGTGGTAGGCGGGAGCTCAATCACTTGAACCACATCCACTTCCACTGATTTTTTTTTTTTAATTTGTTAAAAATTTATTGTGGTATATCACTCATACACGAACATACATAAAGAATAAGTGTATAGCAATAGTTGTGAACTTACACAACAAACATACTTAAATACAGGGCTCTCATACCTCACCCTACCACCAATACCTTGCATTGTTGTTAAACATTTTTAACTAATGTTTAAAAAGCATCCTCAAAATATTACTACTAACCAAAGTATTTTCCCCCAGCCTACCCTATTATTATTATTTTTATATTATTAATACACGAACATACAAAAACGATAAGTGTATAGTAAAAGTTGTGAACTTACAAAGCAAACATTCATAACATCATACAGGGGTCCCATACATCAGCCTCCACCACCTTGCATTCTCATGAGACATTTGTTACAAATTAGGAAAGAATGTTGTCAAAATCTTTAATTATAGTCCTTATCTTAATTTGATGTATTTCCCTCCAACCCACCCTATTATTTTTTTTTAAATATATTTTTATGACAGAATTTGTAAAGTTACAAAACAGTCCTGCGCATGTGCAGAATTCCCAAACAATACCCCTCTATCAACACACCACACCATGGTGGAACATTTGTTGCAGATTAT
>PVKH010026745.1:0-13149 GCA_004027955.1 Chaetophractus vellerosus
ACTCCACGGCCCCCTGGGTATGAGCCTGCTGTAAACAGACCTTTTGAAGATGCTATTTTTAGTTAAGGTGTGGCCGGCAGAATGGGGATGGGTCTTAACCCAATTCCGGGAGGCCTTATCTAAATGACCTGGGAGTGACAGAAGCCGGGAAAGGAGGTGACCTGGCCAAATGATGGGGACAGAAATGCAAGCCAAGGACCCCACGGATCGCCAGCAGCCAGCCCCAGACGCCACGGCTCTTCAGGAGGAAAGCACGGTCTTGTGAGGTCTTGATTTAAAGTTTAAGCCTTTGAAACTGGGAGGAAATAAATTCCCACTGCTTAAGCCAATGCATTGTGTGGTGTTTGTCATAGCAGCCTGGCACACTAAGACCTATCACCAGGTGGTATATATTTTTAAGGAGGTACCAGGGATCAAACCCAAGACCTCATACATGCAAAGCGGAGCTCAACCACTGAGCTATAGCTGCTCCCCTCACCAGATATTTTTGTATCATTTGGACTATGTGGTTTATCAAAGACTTACACTGAATAAGAGTGTCCATTAAAATTAGGTAAAGATAGAAATTATTGGTATTATTAAACTGAAAATACACAAACTCTCTTTCTCTCTCTTACACGCAGCCTTGTCTACTCAGAACCCTCTGGTAACACACAATTGTGAAAAGCTACAATTTTAAAGTATCATTATTTTCCTTGGAAAACTATTAGCATTTTAGATGGAAACATTTCTAAAACATAGTTAATTTTTTGTCATCTAAGACACACTGCAAATCGGAGTCAACAGGCAGGATAATCTCTTCCATCGTATCCACGGGATATAAGCCCCCTCTCACTTGGTGGTGGAGGGGACATCACCATCCCAGACTCCTCGGGATTGGGGGAAGAGCTATGGACTTGTTGGTGTCCTGTTATAGACTTGTTGTGATTCATGCAATGGAAGAAATTACAAAATTATGTGGAGCCAGTGGTCACTGGATGCTTTGGGGGCAGGGAGAGGGAAGGGCAGTTGTAATACAGGGGCTTTTTTGGGACTTGGGAATTGTCTTGGGTGATGTTGCAATGGAGGATATAGGCCATTTTATGTCATCATGTATCATGCAGAACTGTGTGGGAGAGAGGGTGGTCTACAGTCTGAACTGTGGTCCATGCTTGATGGCAAAGCCCCAAAATGTGTATATCTATTACAGGTGATGTGTCACACTGATGAAGGATGTATATGTGGGAGGTTGTGGGAGGTGTGGGAGGCGGGGCATATGGGTACTCCTAAAATTTCTGTGTAACATTTATGTAAATTGATGTATCCTAAAAAAATAAAAAATAAAAATAAATTTAAAAAAAGAAGAAAGGTAGAGAAAGATGTGGGGAAAAAAATAACAATGGGCAATACATTGGATTCAGGGTCATCGTTGTGGACAGCAATTACTAAGGCATGTTGCCCAGAACCTGCCTTGACCCCTCAAGGTGTACAGAATCACCCCAAGGGTGCGGGATATGTAAGTCCCTGAGGTCGTTTTAAGCTGTTCTGCTCCCTCCTTTGCTCTCAGGCTCTCAGGGTCACTTCTCTCTGCTGTCAATATCCTTGTCAACAGGTTCACAGTGTGATGTATTCAGCTGTAAGCGTCAGAAACTATAGATGCCAAAGAACTCTGTAAAGGCAGACCCTGGAGATATTGTGGGTTTGGTTCCAGGCCACCACAATAAAGTGAATATCTCCATAAAGGGAGCCACACACATCTTTTGGTTTCCCAGTACATATAAAAGTTATGTTTACACTAGACTGTAGTCTATTAATTATGCAATGGCCTTATATGTAAAAAACAATGTTCGTACCTTAATTAAGAATATTTTATTGCTAAACAATGATAGCCACCCTCTGTACCTTCTGCAAGTCATGATTTTTTTTGCTGGTGGAGGGTCTTGCCTCGATGTTGGTGGCTACTGACTGATCAGGGTGGTGGTTGCTGAAAGCTGGGGTGGCTGGGGCAGTTTTTAAAAATAAGACAACAAGGAAGTTTGCCGCATCGATTGACTCTTCCTATCACAAAAGATTTCTCTGTAGAATGCAGTGCTGTTCAAAACCACTTTCATTTTTCATCCATAAGAAGCTACTCCTCATCCACTGAAGTTTCATCATGAGATTGCAACAATGCATTCACATCTTCAGGCTTCACTTCTAGCTCTACTTCTCTAGCTATCGCCACCACATCTGCAGTTACTCCATCCATGGAGGTTCTGAACCCCTCAAAGTTATCCATGATGGTTGGAATGAATTTCTTCCAAACTCCTGTAAATGTTGATTTTTGACCTTCTCCCATGAACCACAACTGTTCTTAATAGCATCTAGAGAGGGAATCCTTTCCAGAAGGTTTACAATTGACTTTTGCCCAGATCTATCAGTGTTAATCACTATCTATGGCTGCGATACGCTTGCGGAATGTATTTCTTCATAAAACTTTAAAGTTGAAATGACTCACTGATCCATGGACAACAGAATGGATGTTGTGTTAGCAGGCATAAAAACAACATTAATCCCACACATCTCCACCAGAGCTCTTGGGTGACCAGGTGCATTGTCAATAAGCAGTAATATTTTGAAAGGAATCTTTTTTTTTTCCTGAGCAGTAGGTCTCAACAATGGGTTTAAAATATTCAGTAAACCATGTTGTAAACAGATGTGCTGTCATCCAGGCTTCGTTGGTCTGTTTATAGAGCACAGGCAGAGTAGATCTAGCATCATTCTTGAGCGCCCTGGGATTTTCAGAATGGCAGGTGAACATTAACTTCTTAGCTCCTAACAAGAGAGTCATCCTTGTTTTTGAAGCATTTGAAGCTTTGAAGGCAGGTTTTGACTTCTACTCTCTAGTTATGAAAGTCCTAGATGGCATCTTCTTCCAGGAGAAGGCTGCTTTGTCTACATCGAAAATCTGTTTAGTGTAGCCATCTTCATCAGTATCTTAGCTAGGTCTTCTGGATGATCGCTGAAGCTTCTACATCAGCACTGCTGCTTCACCTTGTACTTTTATGCTATGGAGATGGCTTCTTTCCTTAAATCTCATGAACCAACCTCTGATAGCTTCTAATTTTCTTCTGTAACTTCTTCACCTCTTTCAACTTTCATAGACTTGAACAGATCTAGGACCTTACTCTGGATTAGGCTTTGGTTTAAGGGAATGTGGTGGTTGGTTTGATACTCTACCCACACCACTAAAACCTTCTCCATACCATCAATAAGGCTGTTTCACTTTCTCTTCATCCATGTGTTCACTGGAGTAGCACTGCCAATTTCCTTCAAGGACCTTTCTTTTACATTAACAACTTGGCTTCTTGCACAAGAGGCCTGGTTTTGGCCTATCTCAGCTTTCTACATGCTTTCCTTACTATGCTTAATAATTTCTAGCTTTTGAGTTAAAGTCAGAGATGTGCAGCTCTTCCTTTCAGTTGAACACTTAGAGGCCATTGTAGGGTTGTTAATTGGCCTATTTTCAATGTTGTTGTGTGTGATGGTTCAGCTAATGTGTCAGCTCAGCCACGTAATGGTGCCCAGCTGTCTGGTCAAGCAAGCACTGGGCTGATTGTAACACAAGGACATTTCATGGACTTTAATCATCAGTGAGTTGATTGCATAGATGGCTGGTTACATCTACAGTCAACTGAGGAGACTGCCGTCAGTAATGAGTGACGTCTCATCCAAACAGCTGCAGGCCTTAAAAGGAGAAGTGATTTCAGCATTCAGAGAGAATTCCCATCTCTACTTCAGATGGGCAGCATCTCCTGGGGAACTCATCAAGGACTTTTATCAGAGGCCTTGTTTGCAGCCTGCCCTATGGAATTTGGACTTGTGCACCCCCATGGACGTGTGAAACAATTTTTAAAAATCACCTACTATTTACAGCTATCTCTTATTGGTTCTGTTTCCCTAGAGAAGCCTGGCTAAGACACTGTGTCTCAGGGAATAGGGAGGACTGAGGAGAGGGTGAGAGCTGTGGGAACAGCTGGTCAGTGGAGTGGTCAGAACACACACAGCATCTACTGGTTAAGGTCTCAGGCTTATCTGGGTGCAGTTCGCGGTGCCCCAAAAGTAACATCAAAGATCACTGATCACAGATGACCAGAACAGATATAATGATAATGAAAACTTGGACACATTGCAAGAATTACCATAATATGACACAGACATGTAGTGAGCACATGCTGTTGGAAAAGTGGCACCGACAGACCTGTCTGTCACAGGGCTGCTACAAACCTTCAATCTATAAACGATGCAATATCTGCAAAGCACAATAAAGCGAAGTGCAATGAAACAAGGGAAGCCTGTATAAACTAGAGTGAATGGGCTCAAAGCAGTTTCTAGAGCGGCCCTCCAATATTAGCATACACGAACTTGCAAGTCAGTGACACAAAAATAAACCCTCATGGTGTGGGTAAGCTCAGAACAGGGGCTAGTGGGATATTTGTATCTAGAAATAAAGCCTACAAAAACTTGGGGCATTTTCACAATAGGAGAATATTTCAGGAGCACTTAACGGCAGAAATTCTACGGCCAGGAGGTTTTTATGGTACGTTCCTTCCACTGAGGTGGTACTTAGCAGTAGGTCCTCCACAGAGGGTGGTGTTTCTAAGGTTCAGGTACAATATCTTTTGGGTTTTCTGTACAATAGCATTGGACACAGACATTAAATTTTACCCAACTGTGGGTCGTTGAAGCTGAGCCTGACCTGTACAGTCTGGGTGTAGAAAGGAAGCCTGAGTGGCCTCCAGAAGGAAGCACTGTCAGAGCCGATTCGAGGAGCCACCGTGGGTCACGGGCAAGCAGGAAAACAGCCCAGCCATGCACTCATTCACGAGGCCGGCGCTGGGCTGGGCTCCGGGAAGCCAAGAAGGAATGAAACTCAGCCCCTGTCTTCAGGGAGTTTCCAATCTAAACAGATTTGAGTGGTAGGGTTAGAAACATGCCGCCAAGCCGAGGAAAAACGGGGAAGAATCCAGACTATCATCAGGGAAGCAGATTTATCCTGGTCTTGCCTAGATGAAGGGGGTTACCAATTCACAGGGAGGAGAATTGGTGTTTATTGCCAAACCTGTATTTACCCTGTAAACTACTCAAGTAGAGATAATTCACTTTATATGTTATCTGCTAATTAATCCCCTTGTTTAATCTACTCAGCTAATATCTGTTTTCCCGTCCTTATGAAGTATCGAGTTAAAAGCTCGTTCCCTGGTACACTCGGCGTCTCCACCAGGTGGGGAGGCGGCACACGGCTTGTGAGATTCCAAGCCTGGCATTGCACTTCCCAGCTGGGCAACCTCAGACAAGCCGTTCAACCTCTCTAAGCTTTGGATTGTTCATCTCTGAAAAAGAGATGAATAACCCTCTTTTTGTTCTGTCAAAATGTTTACCGAGTCTCTCTGAGCCGGTGTCACATGACGGAATGTTAATAGGGCGTAGAAAGGTTTAACAGGCCCACCGTGTGCCTTCGTGCCCCCGGAGAAGGGCTGTGGACAGGTGGGTCATGTAATACTTAGTCTTCAGGAATCCTTTCTGCAGTGGAAAAGGATATTCACAGACACTCGGGAGACTTTTCTCATAATTATCATTTTGTTTGAGTAGCATATAATTTTTAATATCTGATCATAAGATACATATTCTAATTTTTTTCCAAAATTAATCATGCCTCACCTCTCATATCTCACCTAATAGCCAAGTCTTTCTGGCCTTACCTCCAAAATATACCCTGAATCCACCCATTTCTCTCACTCTCCAATGCGACCACCCAGGTATAGCTAGCCTCCCATCACTTCTGCTTCCATCCTAGCTCCTCTACAATCTTCTTTCCACTCAGCACCCACAACCATCTTTTAAAAAGGTGCATTTCGTGCCTGGCTTTCATTTTTGATGGCTTCCCACTAGACCAAGTTGCCAACAGTGTCTTCCGATGCCCTGCATGGTTTGGGCTTTGAGTGTATGTATGTCTTGGCTGGAGTCTTAGTTTGCCTCCAGTCACAGTTCCCTTCTTTTTATTGATCTGCCTGGAGGGCTCTGAACCCCATCTCCACCTGGCTGGCTCTTACCTGTCATTACCAAGGCAACTTTCTACCAATGACAATCCACATTAACCACCTCCACGGTGACTCAATTTCTCAGCACTTGCCTTAACTATCCCTCTATTTGAAGTTATCTTGTATATGTAGTTAATAATCGGTGTAACCTGCTCTCTTCTGACTGGAATATAAGTTCCATGGCAGCAGGACTTGGCTGGTCTCACTCAACTTTTCATCCCGATACATAGAACAATCTTGGCTCATCACAGGCTATCCTAAAGTATTTGTTCAATGGGTGGATGGATGAAGCCGTCTGTCATTGTTTTCAGAGAAAATCTCTCTCCTCAGATCTGGGTAAAAGGGAAGTTAAAATACCTTTTTAAGATTTCGATATGAGATTTCCTCATGTATAATACATAAAGGTTTTTTTTTCTCTCCAGGAATGAATATAAAATAGTCTTATATGAAAATGAGCATATTTTAATGTTAATTATCCTTCATTATGTTCTCTAGCTTTTTCCCGTGCAGCCAGGTTGTTAGATATTCAATGGAGGCAATATTATTTTCAGGAAGATTTTGAAAGCATATCTGATTTTTTACTTAGTCAGAAATAGATGTTAGGGGGTTGTTGCTATTGCCAGTGTAACTGAGTTAACAGTAATTAAAACAGATGGGTCTTCTAATAAGATGCCAAATGGTAGCACGAAACAATGAAACTTTTATCAGCTGTGCCTGCCACCTCCAATTGGCAGTCATGCTGTGTAATGAAACTGAGCTTCCTCCTAGGCAGTTTTCATAACAGCTTCTGAAAAATTAGGAGAACTCGAGATTGAAGGCTAAGGTCTAAGAATATAACAAGACAAAGGAGATGAGCCTCTGGATACCTTCCATTTTCCTAGTTTGAAAGTTAACTTTGCATTAACTGCAATAGAAGTGGAAATATAAAAAATATGCAGCTGCCATCACTTTAAAGTGATCAGCCTCTCTCACTCCACACGCAGGCTGGAAAGGAATTTCGCATGCAGCATGGTTCCAAGGTCTGTCCTGGTCTGCGGAGCGATGGGCGGGCGCCAACCCGGGAGTCGGTGCAGATGTGAAGGAGCTACTGATATTTCTTGAGCAAATGAGTGTCCTGATAAAGAAACTCACTCTGAAGGCTGCGTATAAGAAGGTGAAACGAGGCCAGGTGAAGCAAGGACGTCTGACCTGGCTGTTAACACCGATGACAATTAGAGCCAACAGGTAGTGGGCGCTCAGCGTGGGCTGTCATCACTCTAGATGCCCTTTCGGTTTTCATCCATTTAGTTTTCACGATTACGTCACCAGTCCCATTCCCAATTTTACAGACGAGAAAGTCAAGGAACAGCCTTGCCATGTTTTACAGCTGGAAGTGTCCGAGCCAGGATGGTGCCCTCGCATTCTGGCCCCAAGCCCAAGCCCTGGCCGTCTGTGCTCCCCCAGCTCTGGGTCATGTCCCAAGTGCAAGAGAGCAAGCCTGGGACCAGAGCGGGGCCCCGCGGCAGTGGGGCGGCAGGGGTGAGGACAGAAGCAGATGCAAGCTAAAGAATCGACAGAACTTGGTTGAGGAGAAGAACGTGCCAGGGCTAAGTCTGAGGGATTTGCAGAATTGCAGCGGCATGGACAGGGCAAAGAAGTTGGGAGGGGAACTCCGTTTTCAGGGGCGCAGGAGTCCAGCTGTGAGCAAGCTGAGTTACTCAGAGCTCATCATGGAGGCTTAGGAAAAAAGTCAGGGCTGCAGACTGAGCTTTGGGGATCTAGCTATGCAGGCCCAGGAGCCTTCTATAGGCAGAGGATTGAAACCCAGGAGCCCCTAGGGAGGGGAGGGGAGGTAAAGGACCAGCCAAGCACAGCAGGGGAGGGAGGGAGGGTTAGGGGGCCCAGAACAGTGGGGTGTTGTGAGAGCGAGGGAGGAGAGCACTTCCAGAAGGTTCGTGCAAACAATCTCAGCTGAGACTTCTATCATGGAACAAACATGCACTCAGAGAACCTGTTTCTTTATCTGTATAATGGAGCAATATTACCTTCTTGAGATGTGATTTTAAATAAGAACGTCCATGTAAGTGCCTGTCAGAAAAAGGCACTCTACAACAGCTGTAACCGCTAATAAAACAATGGGTTGAGCACCTGCTTTCTATGTATGAGGTCCTGGGTTCAACCTCCAGTACCTCCTAAAAAAAAAAGAAACATAATGGGGAGACATCTCCTTTGCTATAGCAAAAAAATACTAAATGTCTAGCTATACCCAGCTAGAACTGTACAAAAAAACTTAATGAGCATATAGTACATTACCAAAGGCATCAGAGAAGTACTAGATACATGGAAACATCAAATTCTAGGGTTAGGCAACTCCGTATCGCAAGCAGCCAAGTCTGCACAAGTGCAATTAATCACATTACAATTTTTGAACAGAATTTATTTGGAGCTTGGCCAAATAAATAGAAATTAAAATGAGATGCTTTCTTCACACAGGAGATTAGAAAATAAAGTTAAAGTACTTGACCGAGGTGGGGAGAAATGAACAACCACACCCAGACACTGCTCCTGGGATGTCTTTTGTTTCTGGCAGAGCAGTCTGCCTGCATATTTGAAATGTAAGAATTGCATACATTATGACCCAGCTCATTTCTTTCAGTGATTCTGTCCCAAGAAATGCTCACACGTGCACACAATGATATACACACAGAAAATGCACGACAGCTGTGTTTGGACAACGAACAATGACACATAAACCTAAATGCCAGTCAAGGGGTGACTAAATAAATACATTAAGGTGCATTCACACCATGCAGCCATTTCAAAGATGGTAATGTAGATCTTTACATACTCCATGGCGAGATCTCCAAGTCATAACGTAAAGTGAAGGCACAACAAGGTATGGAGTTATGTACAGCAGGCAACACGGATATGCGAGTATGTATACTTGGTGCATGTAAATGCAGAGAGAGGAAGGGGTCAGCAGATAGCCACCAAAATGCGACCTATGGTTGTCTGTGAAGCAGGAGTGGACAGAGGAGGGGAAGAGGGAATTCTAGTTTATATTTCATACTCGAATGTATTTAACTCTCTCCTAAAGAGAGTGCACTGGTGCCCTCCTTGTGTGGTTGAAATTTCTTTGAAAAAGGAGGCAGTGGGTGGTGGGCATATGGAAGCAGCAACCACAGGCCAAATTTACCAGAGCAGCTTGGCAGAGAGGAAGGAGGTGCTTTTGGCACCTTCCCTGGTCTTTGTAACCTGTCGCCCTCCGACTACCTAACCCCAAAGTCTAAAGCACTGTGCAGCCACGCTCCTCCTCATCCTGACCTAACTGGCTGACACTCAGTTTCACGCCTAATTGCACTCAGCCTAGCTGCCTGTGTGTGCCCCTCGCGCTTGCAGCACTCACCTGCTGTGCCCCTCCCACCCTGCACAACGCTCAGGTAAGGGCTGGTCTGAGTATGAATGGTACACATATCTTGAGTTTTTCCAGAAAACGGGCTCAGCACAACAGGAGTCTAAGGCATTGTTAAGAGTGGTATCGTGTCCCCCGAAAGGTTACGTAAAAGTCCTGACACCCCCGTGCCCGAGAGTGTGTGGCCTTATTTGGAAACTACAATTGGAATTGATCATTGCAACAGGAATTAGTTCAGTTAAAAGGCAGTCACTCTGGAGTAGGCTGTGCCCTTGATCCAACATGGCTGGTGTCCTTATAAGAAGAGGAAATGTGGAGAGACAGGCAGACACACAGAGAGAAGACAGCCACAGAATGACAGGGCAGAGTGAGCCAAGCCACAAGCCAAGGGTTCCGGCCACTGCCAGAAGCCAGGACGGAGGCCTGGGACAGATGCCTGCCTACACACTTCCAACACCTTGATTCCAGACATCCAGCCTCAGGGACACTGAGACAACACATTTCTGTTGTTCTCAGCTTGAGATGCTTTGTTAGGGCAGCCAAGGAATCTAAGGCTGGCATCCGATCGAGAGGACTTAATTTTTGTTGGGCCCTGTTTTGTTATGAAGGGATCATCAAGGAATGGAAAGAATGGTGTGAAGCCCTGGCTTGGACCTGTCGCTGGCTGGAAGAAATCATTTGGCCAGAAATAATGGCTTTACCTGCATACACAGGCATGAGGAATAAGCTAGAAACCCTGGTCTGGGTTTGATAAATAAGGAAAGATTTGGCATATATATGTTTAAATTCTCTCAGCAATTTCCCTAAGACATTTTTCTTATGTAAATATAATTCTTTCAGTGAAATTCTCCTGCAGTTAAATGAGGCTCAATTATACACTACTAATTTAAGCTTGCATACTGCATTCCAACTGTATACCTAATTACCCTATTAGGTTGTTAATGATGAAATCTTGGCTCTTGAAGGGATATTTGCGTCTGTCATTAATCCTTGCTCTTGTTAGATTTCTAGTTATTTGAAATATAAGTCCTTAAAAACAGAATTTTATATTTAAAGGAATTATTTCAAGAATTTTTAAAAGAACCGTATAGAACTTGAACTGTATTCATTCATTTATAAAATGAACAGGACAGTTTCATCCACTGATGTCTAGGAGCACATATTTCGTGGAGGTGAGAGAGAGAAAGAGCACACAGAGAGATAAAAGAATCGCCATCTGTGACACATGCGCTTAAGAGAACTAGGAAACGTGGCCTGAGCCTGGATTAATAGGGAGCATTTAAGCAGAGGGATGAAGAGAAGGGTCTCTGAGGAGGCTGCATTTCAGTTGAGACACAGAAATAAAAAGGATCACTGGGAAGGAGCAGGGCTAAGAACAAGGTGGAAGAGATGGCATGTGCAAAAGTCCTGAGGTGGGAAAACTCACGGCATTTTTAGGGAACTGAAATAAGATATATCTTGAAATTAGAATTGAAGAGACATGGAAGTAACAGGAACTAGAACCAGCTTGCACGCTGGGGTACGGCAAAGGGGATGAGGTCAAGGCTGACTCCCAGTTCTGAGCGCCTGGACTGGCTGGCTGGGCAGAGACAGCGCCTTTACTGGGAAGGGGAAGCCTGGAAGTGGGGCACCAGGTGTCCATGGCTGCCCTATTTTCGTCTTCTGGGAATTAAACGTGGCCTCTTGTAGAGACACAGAAAAATACAGAAAAAATATCATTCGATCTGTTTACTACATCAGTTTTACTACCATTCAAACGAGGTCATCAACATTACCTCCCGACCCTGAGAGTTCTGCGTTTGAGGCTGAAAGGGAAAGCATATTTTATGTCGATCATCTGTTCCCATAGTGACTGTGTTATGTTGCACTGATTAAAAAAGCAACAAGTTCAAAAAGAATTAAAAGTGAAGGAAGAACAGAGCGTGGCACTTTGAGCCACAGTGATTGTGCCCACTGGGTCTACCTACTTTAAGGACCCAAGTAGAATCAAAGGCAATGGTTTACTGGCAGAACACAGTGAGACTGAAAATTAAATGTAAAATTTGTGTTTTCTGCAGCTGACATAAGGTTACAGAAAATAATTTGGAAAATCAGGAGCCATCAAGAATGCAAATTAGACATTATGTTGTGGTCACCAGATATGATAGGGCAATGGGTTTTCACACTGTGAGTAGCAATCCATTAGTGGGCTGTGAAATCAATTTCATGGATTATAACTTCATTAAAAAAATAAATTTGCATAGTATAAAACATATTGGCATGCATCACAAGTAGTGAGAGGAAGGATTTTGTGAAGATTTTGTTTTATTTCACATGTTTATTTAGGACTGTGTGTGTGTTAACACATTTAGGTGTGCGTGTTGTAATTTTTTTACTATGTATTTCTAATGGTGTCACACTCCTAAGCATTTGCTTGCTCCTAGCCATGTAGCTGTGTTTTTATATTTTTTTGTTTTGAGTCATGTCTATATATGCACATGCTGGTATATTGGGGTTCTTAAGGTCCTCCCTTTAAACATGCAAAATGACAGGTGCATAAGGTCACAGGGTTAGCTGCATTTATAATGGCAGCAGCAGAGGAAGCAGCGAACATTTTTCAAGTAACATTATTTGAAGGTCTTGGATTAGTTTGTTTCCTCGGGAAGTATAAAGATGTCTAAGGGAATTGCAATGAGCTGACTGAGGCTTCACGCAAATATGTATGCAAATATGTACTTTGAAAAGCATCAAGGATAGAAACCATCTCATATACAGCTCTTACTGCCTCCCCCGCACCTCTTGGTTTTAAATGGCCTGACGCCATAAAATTGGGCAGAAGCCTGAGAGGGCTTTGAGATGAGCTCCCATATCACAGAGCCTTCCACTATGAGAGTAACTCAGGTCCCTTAAACAGCTTCCCCAAATCTCTCTTACCAGGGAACCCATTGCCGATCAGCATCTTTCCTTACAAAGCATGGTTAGTAAAATTATATAGTAACTGCCCACCATTCACAGAACTGGTAATGGGGTCAAGGGTAGCCTAAAAGTCTAAGTCCTAACTGTAGGGGAAAAACACACCCTGAAGTAAAAGGACAACCCATTACAAGGCAAGAGGAAACAGCACCAGTGGGTATACGTTAGGTGCTGGGATAAAGAGATGAAAAACGAATGTATCTGTGTGGAATTAGCCTGGGGTGGGAACTGCTGCTGGTAGGCAGACAGATTAGAGGGGACACAGAACTGACATCAGAACGCAGAGAGAGATTCTTCCTCCCCACCAGTCTCCCTGGATGTTTCTGATTCATTCTTTCAAGGGGAACGCCTCAGGTGGCTGCCCTCTAACTCCCTACCTACCGATGTGCCTATCCTTCCCACCCCACTGCCCCTCCAAGAGAAGTTTTGATACATTTTGGTGGAAATAAGCTCTCTCTACGACTTCTCTAATGTTTGCTAGTCTCCTCCCTTCCCTCCGTTTTTAAACAAAGGAAACATAAACCACAGGTTTAAAGCCATTGAAAGGCATTTTTGGTGCAGGGTTGGAGGCTGGGAGGAGTGGGTGGGACAGGTCGGAGAGCTCAGGGTGCTTGGGGGGATAGGGGGGTCCGGATGAATGCTTGGGATGTGGGGCTGAGGGGTGGAGACTATAGTGGTGGGAGTCCACTTGTCACAGAGTGGAGGGGAGGTGCCTCAACTTGGGGAGAGTGTTGGGGTGCAATCAGG